>CABEEJ010001016.1:120112-189941 GCA_901482245.1 Timema douglasi | reverse complement strand
CTTTATCAAATAGGTGTAGTATTAAAGATACTAAATTTTAATTTTCAAAATTTTATTCCAAAAAGTGTGGCTTGAATATGGATTTGCAAAACATAAAAATTGAAGCTTCTTACCCTCATAGCTCTTGAATGAAAATAGTTAAAAACAAATTTTTGGTGTGTAACATTTCATAGAATAAAACTCTTTTGAATGACGAAAAAAAATATTTCTGGACGTATGGCCTTAAGGTTAATTTGCTACCGGTAACTCTCGTTTATTCTGGTATGAACTATCCCTTGTATAATACAGCACTGCAAGTGTTTTTGCTTAGTGTTTGTTTTATATTATCACCTTGACATTTTTGTTTGATAGGTGTCAGTAACGAGTATGGTGGAGTGTCGCATCCTCGCTATTGATCTTCGGGGGCATGGAGATACTATTACAAGCAATGAAAAAGACCTATCAGCAAAAACTATGGCCGGGTGAGTTCAAGAAATGTGTGTTTTGACTTCATTTTGAAACCTTGGTTATACAAATAAATAGCTCTAACTTTTTCACAACTTAAAACCCACATTCAAACACAAATGGGGTAGGTTGGAGTAAGGAAGGAATAATTTAGAGGAAGTATATCAACATTTGCAAAGAGATAAAACGGAAACCCATCTACGAAAATATACCATGGTAGGCCTATATCTTGATAGAATTAAATCTTTGACCTTCTCGTCACTAACAAACCAGACCAAACAAGAATGACACCTTTGTCTGTGTGACCACCTGTGTAGCTGGCACAAAAATAAGCCTGTGAAAAAATTAATATATAATTTGTTTAGTTTTTATTTCCATTGTCTCATCTATTTTACTTTACAATCATGTGTGTATGTGCGTATAACCCAAGCGGGTAGTAAGACGCTAATACCAATACAATCATGTTATTGCTACTGTTTTATTGTTGTAATACTCTGGTCATTAAAAAGTGGGCAGCAAGGGGAGATGTTCTAGATTGTGCAAATAAAACCCACCATGGAGAATAGACTTGTGCCCTTGAAGTGTAAAAAAGTACTATAAAGGGTGTATTTTGTACCCATAGCTAGATATGCAGCAGAGACATCTGGACATTGAATATAAGAGAGACAAGGAAAGGCATCAATGAATAGATGGTTATTCAAAGAGATTGAGAAATTAAGAAATTATCTGTAATAATAATAATAATAATAATAATAAAAGCCCAACTACACCATTTTTAGTGATGTTGCTGCTGTGCTGCAAAAACTGTATGACGTTGATCCTCCTCCTATCATCCTGATCGGACATAGTATGGGCGGAGCAATAGCTGTTCATACAGCATGTTCCAACTCTGTTCCGTCTCTGATTGGGTTGGCCGTTATCGATGTGGTGGAAGGTACGGCCATAGATGCTCTCAACAGTATGCAGAGCTTTCTGCGCAGTCGGCCTACCCATTTCAAGTCGCTTGAGCACGCCATTGAGTGGTGGTAAGTGCTGTAAGCTCTCACACCCAACGCAGGAAGATTTTTTCATTCCTGGTTGAACAACTGTTTAACATATGTGCAGGTGACCTGGCGGTCTAGGGGTAAGGTGTCAGAGACTTCTGTGCTGGCGGCCGGGGTTCAATCCTCAGTCCCGGCACAGATTTATCTGATTAACAAAACCTTCCTTCACCTCTGACAAGACATCTTGTGAATGTGGGGAATGCCAGGCCTCCACCGTGGTTCGGATTCCACGTTCAACTGTAGGTCCTCCATTTCATCTCACAATCACCCTATCATTATACATTAACGTAAGTGTATATAACCCAGATGGGTAGTAAGACGCGGTGCTAATAATAATAATAACATATGTGTAGCTGTGCACACTCGGATACTGTCCACCAAAATGTAAAATAAACTCTTTTCTATGTAGAATTTTTATCATAATCTGCTTATAGTGAAACACTGGATTTTGAGCTAAATATTCAATATTTATTTATTTTAATTTTTACTTAAGGTATTAAACATGCACTTTCTGGACCATATCATGTGAGTCATACAGTCATCACACAACATACATACTAACCACATTCATTAACAAACTCAACACTCAACCTTCCAGACATTAATTCATTCACTGTGAAAGGGTAAACGCCAATTTGACCAAATATATTTTTTTTTTTGTTCTTGCTCAGTAAAAAGATATGCTACCCGTAGAGCTAGGGGGTTGAACAAATAATAAAAGGAATTTAAATAATTTTTGAAGTTTTTATTGGTGAAATATTATTAATGATTAGACAACAAAATGGACTAAATATTGTTATAACTTACATTAATGTTCAATAATGAAATGTTAGGTGACCTGGCAGTATAGGGGTAAGGTGTCAAGACTTCTGTGCTGGTGGTCCGGGGTTCAATCCTCGGTCCTGGCACAGATTTATCCAATTGCCAAACCCTTCCTTCACCTCTGACAAGACGTGTATTAATCACAACTTGTGAATGTGAGGAATGCCAGGCCTCCACCGTGGTTCGAATTCCACGTTAAACTGTAGGTCCTCCATTTCATTTCACAATCCCCCCACCATTACACATTACCATAAGTGCGCATAACCCGAACGGGTAGTAAGACGCGGTGTTAATAATAATAATAATAATAATACTAATAATGAAATGTTATAGCGTTATTGCTTGATTGTTTGTCTCTAATAAATAACACTACACTTATTTATTAATTATATTTTCAGTGTCCGGAGCGCACAGGTTAGAAACGTTGAGTCTGCAAAAGTTTCCATGCCAGGTCAAATTAAGAAGTGAGTACAATGTGAGACATGTTTTAAGTACTGATTAGTAAATGATGCTTTAAATATAATCAAGAGGTGTGATGTTAAATCATCAGGAATACGATATGCACAATAAGGGTCACGTGTCTTAAACAGGGCTTTAGAATTGGATGCAATTTTAGTTTGAGCTGGAGTTGAAGTCTATAAAAATAATTCAAACCCGGCTTCAAAATAAAAAACAATATTATAACAATATTTTATACTTTTTTAAAACTATTTAGGACCAATATTTTTAATTTGGATTGACAAATTTATTTAAATATAGATCTACAGTCACACTGTCAAAGTCGCTTCCCATGATGTAATCTCTATTAGAGCAATTTACTGCAGTAAATTTGTTATTACTAATTAATATCTTTTATAGATATTTATGAAGGGAAAGTCAGAGTTGAAGGTTTGGGCTTACCCATTCCACAGCCCTTGCTTTAAGGGATTAAGACCTGCATTGCACAAGGTCTTCATTGACAGGAGATCACAGTTTAAATCCCATCTGGGTGCACTAGGAATTGTTATCTACACTTTATTTATGGCTATTTTTCTGATCTTTTCATGCCTATGAGAATATTCGACGGGTGAATCCTAGATTTATTGAATCCAAATCTTAAATTTTCTCTAGAATATCAAATCAAGATTTGAATCCTCGAATCTTTAAAAATGTTCAGTTTTAGTCAAGTGAAAATATCTAAAGTTTAATCTAAAGAACAGTTTTGAGGTTTGGTGCCACTGATCAATGATATTTTGTTTGTCATGTTTATCACATTATAAACAACAACATTAGAACACTTTTTTTTACCAAAATAATTATATCGGTACGATTTGGTCCCTATTAGAGTTTTTTTTAACCTTTCCAACTGCACAAGTGTATTCCTTTTACCGATTGATAAATTTGTATTATCAAGTCAAGGTCTTCATAATTATTGTATTCAAAACACTTTTTTGAGTTTTTTTATGAATCTTGAATCTCTTGAATAACATAAGATTCAAGCGTACTGCCTCTAATATAAATAAAATAATACACCCACAAATTGAAAATTTAAAAGGTTTTTTTTATTTCACAAATAAAACATTATAAAATCACATTATTAACGAACAACACAACCGCTCAGTGGTCGAAGTGTCTGAGATATTACTCTTCAGTTAAACTGGCCTGATGACAGAGGGATTGGGGTTTTAATCCCAATCTGGTCTAATAAAGGTGATTTTTCCTAAATGGTTTTCCACACTCTCCCATGCAAATGTGAGTCGATTACATCTAAAATGCTTCCTTCCTGTTCCTACCCGATTAAAACAACTATAATATATGTGTATAGCCTGGACAGGTTGTAAGATGCAGAGATAAAAAACAAACAACAAAACAACCACTCAAAATTGTACAACCACCACCACCACCACCACCACCACCACAAAAAAAACCTTTATGAATAAATAATTACGGCCTTTAAAATATTTTTATAAATAAATTGACACAAGAGGTAATTCTAAATAAAAAATAAAAATGTCCATGTGTAATATATCAAAAATATAAAATAATGAATATGCAAATTTATTTTGAAATTATATGCTTGTCATACTAAACAAATTATTTACAGTTGTGAAACAGGCATGTTGGCAACGAATGACCTTGAAACCTACGTTCCATCTTCAGAAGATCGGGGCCGGCTTCAGCTAGGAGGATCCATTTCTGAAGAAGATTCTGACACAAATGATAATAATGAAACTGAGACATCTGCCAATAACTTTAAACCTCCACCAGCCATTGTAAGTGCATGTGTTTTAAATTATTTACCTTGGGATTACATGTACATTGTCTCACCTGAGGGAGGGGCTGAGTGAATCAAGGCTGCAAATAACTTAAATAAGAACTTAAAACATATAAAGTTGAGCTAAAATTATTAGCAATAATAAAAAGTAAAATGTATAGGCTTTATTTTAAAAACAGACTTATGACTTGATAATAAAAATATAAAATGTACCTTTAGTCCATTACACACATTAAATATTTCCTTGTCAACCTCGGTGGTCTTGGGGTAAAGCGCTCGCCTCAGAACTCGATGGTTGTGGGTTCAAACCATAGCATAACTTCCTTCAGAGGGGAAGTAAAACCACCAGTCTCATGTCGATTGTGGCATTTAAAAGAAACCTGGAAGGTATTTGAAAGTTTCTTTCCAGAAAAATTCGCTATCACTCATAGAAGTGCTCATGTGCTGATATAATCAGTTCGGTTTGGAAAGTGCACATTAAACACCTCAAATAAGTGACGAAACAAATAACATTTTCCTAAAATTACTGATTTTAAGAAAGTACAAAAATAATTGCTTCGAAACTATATTGTATGCGATACCACATACATTATTTAAATCTCTGCCCATCGATACATTTTCTTGAGCTCCTGTGGTTAGGAGGCACTCGGTCCCCCAAACTACCTCCCTCACTTCTATATTACTTGCATTAAATTATTTTTAGTGGTGGGGAAGATCCTATATTTCTCAAATCCTAATCTTAAATTATCTTTCAAATCCCCGGATATTTGAAAAAAAGGTACCACTAAAATTTCTGATTTAGGGGCTTGAGCGGCAGAGCGGCTACCACCGTTAGCTATGTTTGTGCTAACATTTTCAAATGGTGTGTGTCATGTGGTCAACACAACGGACCTCCAGTCATTAATCTCAGTTTTTTTTAGACCTGAGCCGATACCTATTCAACTGGCTTCTCATTTGTCCTCACGAGGCTAAGTTTGATCCCGTTTCAGACCCATTGGATCACAGAGAAATTCCGGAAGCGCCGAGGATTTAACTTGGGACCTCAGGATCTGTAACGAGGAACTCTGACCATGAAACCACAGAGGCGGTCATAGGAGAATTAAATCAAACTTCTCTACAGAAACCAATAATCGACCATATTGGTTGACTATAAGTTGCTTTAACATTTAGACCAGTGGTCACCAAATGGCGGACCATGGTTCGTATCCGGACTGCAGAGACATTTTTAAGGACATTATAAGAGAGCAATAAATATAAGAAATGATGCTATTTCGTTGGTGGGTGGGAGAGTAGACATGGAAGGCCAGCAATAATAAATAAGTAAAATAAACAAAAGGAATAAAAATCACATTTTTGAATAGTAGTATTGTCCTATAGAGCTTGAACTTGAGTCACTGTTAAAGTTTTGCCGGACTGCGGAAGTATGTTGAGTTTTTAAAACGATCTTCCATCATAAATAATTGGGGACACCTAATCTAGACTCTAGAGAATACCTATGCTCCATTATTTTTTTTAGTTACATAAAAATAACCTCTACAATAATAATTGTAATCCATCAAAATTTCAATCACACACTACATGCTAATCAAATTTTAGTGAAACCGAATCAATCCACCTTAAACATATTAATTTTATTTAGCAACCTCCCTTCATTACCTCCTTTTTTTTAAAGAGTCTTACCTATATATATTCCGTTCACGATAGGTTTTTACCTGGATGACAGTTTGAAAATCATATGTTTAGGTTTTGGGTTGCCAACACTTGTAAAAGATCACATTTTTGCTATAAATGTAAAGATCTTTAATTACCTGTTATATATTACATTTAAATTAATGTAATAAAATAATGTAAACTTAAGTTTTCTCCAACTATTTCATTTTTTAAAATAATTTCTTTTTATCCAACTCGAAACAATATTTTAAACATAATTAAAAGTACTTGTTTTTCGTTTTGGAACGTGACTGATTTTATGTAATATAGTGCACACATCAATACCTTTTAATACAGGCATCATATTTACTTGGAAAAGAGAAAATGGTTGTCATTTTTTTACATACAATAAATGATTTTATGATTATTTTATCGTATTTTGAAATATTTAACCGAATAAAATATTTTCATCAACTGCGTGTCTGCATCATTGTAAAAAACTTGTTAATCGTTATGTTCAATCATATGGTTTAGATTCGTCAGTCGCCATTTTGAAGCTATGTTCATTAGAAGTTTTTGTGAAAGTGGTGTTAATATTTTTTTAAGGGGAATAAAACTATAAATAAACTTTGTGTTCGATCTCAAATAAATATATAAATAATATTGGCTTAAATTACTGTGGTTAACTATCACATTAATATATTACCATCTGTTTTCATTACAGTCATCCAAAGTGATGGATGTTAGCTGTTAGCGTAGTGATATATTAGGGATTACTTCTAGTAACATTTCGAGCTGTCATCCAGGTAAACTTAGTTCGTGAATGACTTATAGGTACTTTCTTTACCTTACATCCATTTCCAGCCAATGGTCTGGGTCAATTTTTTATTCAAGTCATATATTTTACACTACTGGCTTGCTAGGCCTGTCGTAGCTTCATATGCCTTATAATCTAACTTAAGACTAGGGCAGGCACAACATATAATTCCTGGTCATAAATTTATCATTATGAGAGGGTAAACCCACATTTCACCAATGATACATTTTTGGCCATGCCAGGAATCAAACCAGAGATCCCTAGCTCAGTAGGCAGATACACTACTGGCTGGGATAAGGTGTTGGATATATGTAATCTCTGAGAAATGCAAACACTTACATGTCCTGAAGATTTGATAACTAAGAATCTCTGTACACATTGTGATGGTATTTTCTTTAGGATGCCAGTGAACTGAACATGCACAAGTACACTTGGAGAATAAACCTTGGCCAGACAGAGGAACACTGGCGAGGCTGGTTCACAGGGTTGTCCAACGAGTTCCTCAACTGTCAAGTGCCCAAAATGTTGCTGCTGGCCGGTATTGACAGGCTCGATAAAGACCTCACTGTTGGACAGATGCAAGGTAAACTAAACCTCGTCATCTTCTTGTTGGGGATACAGTTGCAATAGGCGTGTTTTGGCCATTGACCTGGTATCGATGTAGTAAATAGTAAATAGGTATTTAAAACACTTTATGGATAAAAGAAATAGGGTATTAAGTGACCAAAGCTTATTTACTCCTAATCATGTTGTATAAATAAATAATAGGTCTCATTTAAATAAGCACCAATCTAACTATTAATAACATTAAATAGTCAATTTTCCTTTATTTTGTAGATAAATTAACCTAATAGCTGTTGTATATACTTCACCTCAACCACATTTTTTTTTACCAAAAATAACTCAAAAGTTGTTTTTCCACTCCACCTTGGTTTGAAACACTTGCTCGAAAACACTCAATACCAAGACGTAACCAAGTCAATCGTGAAAACTCGCCTATTTTCAATTTTTATTGATTATTATTATTAGCACCGCGTCTTACTACCCGTTCTGGTTATACATACTTACGCTAATGTGTAATGGTAAGGTGATTGTGAGATGAAATGAAGGACCTACAGTTTAAAGTGGAATCCGAACCACGGTGGAGGCCTGGCATTACTCACATTCACAAGATGTCTTGTCAGAGGCGAATTTTTATTGATCATGTGCATGAATAATGTGCTGTAAAGATATGCGAATAGCTTATGGTGATGGATGTATGTGTGATGTAGCAGCGGGCTGAGATAAAATTAACCACGTTAATATATTAAGTATTAACGTTTTATTCAGTGAGTTTTAAATGTAGGACTTTGAAACAAAAATCATCATTTATTTATAAAAATAGTCTTTTTCACAAAACTATTTTTTGATCTTGAAATGAGAAGAGAAGTACCCTTTAGGTGTAAGGAAGTGTTGTACAGGGTACCCATTTTCACATGTCCAACAGAAAAATGAACACTGAATGTAAGAGAGACCAGGAAAGTGGAAACCATGGGAATGAAGTTTGTGAGGAGCATGTTAGCTGTTACGAGGCGAAATAGTGGGGGTACTGGAAGTACATGAGATAGTGGAGTAAGTAAGACTGAGATGGTATGATCATGTAATAAGGCTGGTAAAAAAAGAGAATAACAGAGATGAAGTATCTAAGAAAAAGAACCCAAAGGAGGCCAAGAAAGAGATGGGAGGAGCAGATAGTAAAAAGTGTGCAAGTGAGAGGAGTAGAATGGGATTGAACCCAACCACAGGCTGAAAACAGTTGATAATGCAGTCACTTAAGTGGGTTAAGTGTGTTTATTTACATCTAGGCTAAGCCTAACTATCCTTTCAGGTTGGCCAAGGGTTCAGAATATGTTCAGAGATCCAATATTTCCCCAGAACATAACATTTTCATAAAAAATTTCCCCAAAAACCATAGCACTCAAAATAAAATATTTTATATTTTATAGAGGCTGAAGGGAATAGGGATTATTACCTACTACATAGTTTAGAAAATTCAAATTTAAATATATTTTTAATCATAGTTTTTTTATAGTACTTATCTTATAAAAAAATTAGTTGTCTCCCAAAAATGGCAACCTTCCCATTCCCTCGTGTACATTACATATTGTTATTAATTGTTCATTGATACCAGTTGGCTTACCAGTACTAACATTTAAGTTTACATAAGAGACAATGGAGTGTTATTCCTGGAGGCCTTGGTTTAATTGTTGATTTTCATAGAATTTTGGTTTTTTCGTAGACTCGCCACTACTGCAAGGTCTGTTGCTATCACCCACACTAGGGGAAATACTATCGCTATTTATGTCTATGAGTTTTTCCTGATCACATAATTTACGTTTTACAGAACTTGCAGTACTCTCTTGATCCTTACTTCTAGGTTTTTCTTGGGGATGTTTATTAAATACGTGATATTCGAGTTTATCACGTCTGCCAAGTCATTCACAATAAGCACAGTTGTCATCTTGTTTTCTCTTAAAATTTGACTTAATAAAAATTTGTTTCACTAAGCCATCTAATTTTTTATAAACATTTATGTATTGTACAATATACAAACCTTAATAGATACACTAAAAACGATTTCATGGGTACATAATTATTACAAGCATGTCATGAGTTTAAATAAACTGTGCGCACATCGCCATGTAATTAGGCCGCGATGTAACAGGTGACTGAATTCGAACTAAAACAAAACATACACCCTTTCCTACCCTCCCCCGCCTGCCCGCCATAGCTACCAAACACCCGCGGTATAATAAGTGACTTATGACTCATCATTCAATCACGCCATTAGCCAGGTTGAATTATTAGATTTTTCTTTTGCCCCTTATCTCAACCTCTGACTTCTTATCTAGAACTCCTACACATTATCTTAGCCCCTAGACACGGCATGTCATTGGCCTTAGTTTTTCATACAAATGAATTACCATATCAGAACCAGAACGTACTAAAAAGGTTAACAAAATAGTTGGAATTTTATTGTGCAGTGCTTCTACACTGTCTTATTTATAGATTTCCAAGCCATTAGGCAATAATCCATTTTACTTCATACATTAGTAAGTGTTTGAATGAGGAGGCCCAGTAGTTAAATGACAACCTATATGATTATATAAATGATTATTGGTGTCTAAGTGTGACAGTGGATAGAGTACGGATATGTGTGCTAAGATGCAACCCGCTTTGCAAAATAGCTTCGAAATCACCAATTAGGCAACCATCTAATCAATGGTAACAAGGTGAGGGAATTGTATCCTATTTGATGAATCTGCCAATAGTAGTGAAAGCTAGTTTTTGAGATGCGTTTTTGTGCCGTTTGTGTTTTCTTATCAATTTCTAATCCAGAATTTCCCAGGTAAGTGTGCTTGTTATCCCTTCTACCTTTAACCATGTTATAGCTGATAGATCTATTATATATAGCTGAAATGAGTATTAAATGCTTATTTGTTCCAAATGATGCCAAGCATAGTATAATAGAATCAATGACCAACATGAACTTCTCAAAGTCTTACAGGTGTATTCAAATAGAATGTAAATTGGACAGATGTATAAAACATTGTGATTTAAAAGTCTCCATACATAGGGAAAATTGACTCTCTATTCCCAAAACATTCTCTAAATGGGTCCCAATATATTGCTAACACATACAGATGCACTGCTTCCACTCAGCAAACTCGCGTTAACACATCTATTGTTGTTTGCTTGTGTCATATATGCATGTCAAATGTGTCCCTTTAAGTGTTCCATACTTTGTGTCTACACCTGGTACATCATGGCCTTCAAGTACCCTCACAAGTAAAAACAAGCGGACTAAGGTCTAGGGACCACGGCGACCAATGACCAGTGACCCGGAAACTGCTGATCCAACGAATGGTCCAATGATTGGTCCACACAGATACCATAATGGAATATTTCGTAACTTCTCAATATGTTCGGCAATAGTGTTGTATGTGATATGCCTGCCTGTTGCGTGTCTCCTGTTGAATTTATCTACAAATACTGCAATATGATCCGGCAAGAGTGATGATCCTTAGATCTTTGTACACTCTTCTTTAGACAAAGCCATTCCAGAATGGCACTTAAAGAAATATTAAGTTATTCCTTATTTATGGAGACTTTTGAATCAACCTGTAGTGTGTGGCAATGTTAAATTATTATCAGGATGAAAATGTTAAAATATAAAAAACTATTTTTTTAAATAAATAATTTAGTTTGGTGTACAAATTACGAAACCTTTTCCTTTCCCAAAAGGGAATATCTAAATATAAATATGACTTAGTATTAGAGTTGGGTTGAATCCGAATCTTGGAAAAAAATTATGAACATAAGAGGAAGTATAAATATAAATATTAGCCTAATGTTAACATTCTTTTCTTATAATCCATTCATTATAACATTCATACATTCAATTAAGTGTTAAATTACTGGTCTGGGGTCTAGTTGTTAAGTTCATCTTTTAATTAGAACTGGTTCTGAACCACCAATAAGCTGTTTTAGAGCTCTAAAAAAAATTCCCTTGAACAATTGAAAGAATTGTGAAATTTGCAAACTAATTTTTATTTACATTACAGTATATCTCTCTCTATATATATATATATATAAAAAGCGTGGGAATTGAAATTTGAAATTAGTAAAAACTAACAGAATAAACTGAGAAATTTTGCCTACATATTAAAAGAAGGATGAGTTTGAAGCAACTTTAGTATGTATCAATTTGATGGTTTGTTATTTTGTAACTACTTTATATTTTGTGCATTAATTGTCACAGTAGAATGATTCATATGGTTGATTAAGCATGTAATATTTTATTCTTGTAGGAAAGTTCCAGATGCAGGTATTACCACAGTGTGGCCATGCGGTTCATGAAGATGTCCCAGAAAAAGTTGCAGAGGTTGTGGCCACTTTCTTAGTGAGGCACAAATTCACAGAGCCTGCAGCCAACTTTGAAAGGTTAGTTTGTACGATATTAAAAAAAAATAATCTTTTTATCTATAATGTGGATGAAGTCTAACGCTTGTACAATTAAATGTAGATGAATAGCGAATCTTAGGATATTGCTGTCATGTATATTGCTATGTCAAGTATAATATTCATAAATTTGAAAATTGGCATCCATCCTGAATATTACATCTCTAACTATTAGCGGTGACTCACAACTCTCAGACTATAATGCAAATAAAGGACCATTAAACTTTTGAGAAGCTTTGGAGGCCCGATATTACCTTTGTAATGCAAGAACTCCACATCAGGAACATTCTTCTAGACTGGTCATTGACCTGGCAACGACAGTATGCAAAACACTAGAAGATTGAGCCCTTAATTCGACTATCCATTCCTCCTTGATATGGCCAAAACTCAAGGTTTATACTACACTATTTCTCCCTCTGAGTTTGCCATTATTACTAATAGTTGCTTTTCCAGTCAGTACGACACTATTTCACAATAATAACAAATATTATGTTGGCGCGTGACTGCTGAATCAATAACATTGACTGTAGTATTTTGGAATAAGTTGGACTTGTACACTTTTTAAGACAAGCCAAGCCATGACAACACTGTAATTAAGTCCCATCCCATCTGGAGTGTAATTATTTGTTTGGTGCTCGCTTAACTTTTCCAGAAAGAAACATCTCTATCCTATCAGAGAAATAATTTAAATCACTATATTTTTTTAAAAGATGTAAATAATACACTAAAGTACTAAGGTGCACTTGAAATTAGACTTCTTGAAATAACCTATTTTTAATATTCAATGTTATATTGGTATAGACTAACCATCAATATTTCAAAAATATGAGAAACTTCTCCTAAAAATCATGTATAGAAAGAGATATTTTCTGAGCTCCAGGGAGTGAAATATTCTCAAAACATGTACACCTGTTGTGACTGGAGGGGTTAAATATATCTTAAAACATGTGACTTTTAATCAAGTACTTAAGTATTTGAATCTCCTACAGAGTTGTAGTTTCCATGAAAGCTCGCTAATTTTTCTTATCCTGTTATTATTCTCAAAAAAATATTTTGGGTACTTGTAATTTTAACTCCTCAAATTCTTTGATGTTATTAAGCAAAACTATTTGCCAGAGTTGGAGAGTTTCGAGGTTAAATTTATCAGAGTGAAGTGGGTGTGGTTTTCCCATTTCCTCTCCACACCATAAATCATCTTTTGTATTTGATGGTATCTAATGAACACTTGAAAATTAATAAATTTGTTTAAAAGATCATTGTTATATTAACATCAGTTCATATTTTAAATTATTTTTGAGATATTTATGTTTATTTATTTTCAGGACCTTTCC
Organism: Timema douglasi; assembly: GCA_901482245.1. NCBI lineage: Eukaryota > Metazoa > Arthropoda > Insecta > Phasmatodea > Timematidae > Timema > Timema douglasi. Next base: position 176,579 of record CABEEJ010001016.1, on the reverse strand, counting down.
TGCCTGTTGAAAGTCAACCATCTCATCAAATTCCATAACAAGTTTTATCGATTTACAGCACTTGCAAATTCCATATTAGCCTAAATATAGTTCACTGTTTTTTTTACTATAAATATCCTACTGAAAACTATACTCATATTATATACACAGCCTAACATTTTTTACTAAAAAATTGCTGATTACTACATAGGTCTATTTTTTTTAGCATACTGTAACTGTACTGGGTGGCAATCAACACACATGTGCATATTTAATAAAATAACTCCAGGTCAAAAACTAACCGAGAAACGAACAAAATGAGTGTAGGAAGTAGGAACTATCATGCTCATGAACATCTAATAATAAACTCATGGTCACAACTAAAGTTGGGTCAAATCCACTATTTTACGAATCTGAATCTTCAATTTATCTTCAATCCGAATCCTGGAATACTTATGAAAATATGAGAAAATTAGGGGTGTACCAATGTGGATACCAATGAATCGTTATCGGCTGATTATTAGTGCATAAGCAATTAATCGTAATCTTCGATTATTATGCCAATTAATCATTGTTTTTAAGTAAAATTTAAAGTAAAATTTTCTAGGCAGGAGTAAAACCCACTTATATACCCACTGCGTCTGAGTTGTGGGCTGTGCAAAGATTACATAACCAGATAAAGAAATATAAGTTCATACCGTTGATAAAACTATCTAGTTCCAACTTTCGCCGGTTATGCAACAGTTAATCAAAAATTAAGATTATCAATGCATTAACTGTTGATTTTTGAATAAACTCTTTTTGTATTAGTTACATTAACTGTTATCTTTCTCTTAAGAATATTTCCCAATAGTTATTAATAAATAATCGATAATCAAGACTAATTGGTGTAAATAATCGTAACATGAACAATTATTTTAAACAATTATAATCAGTATCGATAATCGGTTTAACTGAATCGGTACACCTCTAGAGGAAATATAAATAAAATAGAAATGTAACTAAAAGTTAACATTCTTTTTTATAATCCATTCATTAAACCATTTATACAGTCATTTGTGTTAAATTACTGGTCTAGGGCCTGGCTGTTAAGTTCATTCTTTATTATAAATGGTTCTGAATCACCAATAAACAGTATTATAGCTCTAAAACAAATTTAACTTGAAAATTGACAAATAAAAATAATTTTTTAAAAGGATTTTTCAAAATTTACTCAAATTCCTCGAATATCCTTAATAATTCAAGGAATTTGAGGATTCAAGGGACCATCCCCAGTCAAAAATGAGAAATAAGGAGAACTTTCACTGTTCACTTTAACTGTACTGATAATTCAGTAGATCAGCGTGACTGTGGATTCACACATTTACTGTAAAACGAGAGCAGTGCTTATATTTGCTCACACGTGACAGCTCTCATCCAATCACAACAAGTCTGTGTGGCCAGCATAGCCCGCACTGCTCAAGTAGAGATAATTGCAACTTTTCAAGTACTTCTACAGAAAACCTGCCAAGAAGACCCGATTAGCGCATGCGCAAACTTATAAACACAGCACATTCTCATAATAGCGTATCTGAAAAGTGGTGATTTAAAAATGACAGTTTGTTAGAAGCCATGAGGTTTATTGATGACAAAAATCAAACCCTGGCAGTAATTAAAACATCTCATTTTATTTTAAATACAGTAACTTGCACTGATTTTAATATTTACATTTTTATGTTCGATGTTTCAATATATTATGAGTAAACAGAGATTCCAAACTTTCCGTGAGTGTGTGAACAGCCGCACCACTAGTTGAAAAATCAGTGCTGTGCTTTTATTATTAAAAAATTCCCTCATAGCAGATCCGCAAGTGAGTGATCATGTAGAAAAGAAGGCTTCCGCAGCATCTCGAGTAAACAAGAGAATAATAAGAAGCTAAAATATGAATTTTAAATTAACAGTCATATGTGAGGAATAACAAATAACCTGCAAGCAAGTTTTGTGTTTCTGGGGCTAAAATCTGTAGAAAAAAATTAAGATTTTAGGAGTGTCTGCGCGTCAAGACAAGCATTCAAAGGACCTAATAAAACTTTATCAGATTTGTTAAGTCTTTACCTCATGGTATATTCAAGACCTTTTATTTTTCATGTAGAACACTTTCAAACTATTAGGGTCATATTATTTGCAAGGCTGTACTATATTCAGGCCAATACGGTAATGTTTTCATCTATTTTTGTGTATGATGTATGTTGTACATACCTAACATGTGTTCAGCTAATAAATTATGGTAATTAGCTGTTTGTCATTTTTTTTATATCTCAAATATCCATATTTTAACCCTTTAATTATTGAAAAGAATTCATGAATGTAGATTTTTAAGGAAATATACTTGTTGGTGGCCACTTCAGGGATGTTTTTATTTCTAATTTCCAACATAGATTTTTTTTCACTGAAAGTCAACCATAAGTTTCATATGCTACTGATTTCTATACTACCCAAGTTAAGCAGGCAGTTATTTAGAGCTTTGAAAAGTAAAAAAATAAAATACAAATGTATAAGTTGAATGTATTTTAAAATGAGTCTCTAAAACACTAAATAATAATTATTAATACAGCTGAAGGGACCACTAGAAAAATTCAAACCATCCAAAAATTTGAGTTAGGTAAGTTTTTATTTTGGCTAGCAAACATCAATTCAGTGCAGTAAAATACAGTAGTGTAGACATATAATTTTATTCTTAGATTTTTCATAGCAATATGTACAATATGTATCTACAATTTCTTTTTTTTTGAGTTAATAATCTGAGTTGGAGTAAACTCTCCTAGTTTATATTATGTTGTCCTTCAACAAATTGTCTCAACTCTTCGATATGGCCCTTTGTAGATGTTGGGATTGACTTCTCTGAAAGTTCCATCTATTCCCATCTGAAGAAACACACTCATTTATATTGTTCATAACCCGCCTTGGTAGCTTAGTTGGCTAACACGCTAGTCGTGTTGTGCTCGACTGCTGAGGACGGGGAGATCGAGGTTCGAATCTCGGTCGGGTGAACTGGGGTGATTTTTCCTAAATGGTTTTCCAGTCTACCTCCACGCAAATGCGGGTTCACTTCCTCTAATTCATCCTTCCCAATTCCTAATCTAATAGCGTTATTAGTACTTAAAGCGTATAACCTGAACAGGTAGTAAATAATAATAACGGGTGCTAAATAATAATAATAAAAAATATATTGTTCATAAGATCAACTAAAATTTCTGCATGTTCACCGCAAACTGCTAAGTTCTTGTTCAAGACCACAAAATCATCATAAGGAACATAAAACACAAAACATTAGTGCCCCAGAACACAGAGAGCCTATTATCTGCACAGCAATAGTCAAGTAGTAAACGTGTTTCCTACGCAAGATTTTTTTTGTCAACTTCGAGGCGATTTTACTTCGAATTAAACAAATAAGTTCAAATTACATGTGATTTTTTAACATTGTTATAATAAAAGTTTCAAGGAACAAAGGGAAAAGTTCGAATTAAACACGAATTCAAATTATCCAAGTTCTAATGTATACATAAAAATATTTAGGAATAAATGTATGAATACACAAAACTGATCTATTAACTTTTTCAACTGTCTAAAAGAGCCAAATGATAAAAAAAAACTCCATGGCATCAATCAGCAATCAAGCCTTACCGACTGAGTGGTTGTAGTCTGTTAACTAAGATGATGCCAACTTATGTAGATAGAGGGTGTCATGTGGTCAGTACAACGAATCCTCTGTTCATTAATCTCACTGTTATAGTCCAGAGCCGCTACTTTTTCATTCAAGTAGCTCATTTGTCCTCACAAGGCTGAGTTGACCTCTTTCTATTAATTTATAAAAATAAACTAATAGGTATTATTTATTTTTCTAAATTTCCACTATTATAAAATCATTTAGCTAGTAGGACTCCCCATTGCTAAAGAGAGAACAATATGATGAGCCAACCTTCGGCTACCTTTGGCTGAGCAAGTGTCCTAGTGAACAAATAGTGCCACCCGCCTCATTGGCATAGTTAGTTAACACGCTAGTTTCATGTTGAGCTAGACTACCGAGGATGGGCAGATCGAGGTTCGGATGAACTGGGGGGGGGGGGCCCCTTAATGGTTTCCCCCCCCCCCCCCCACCAATGTGGGGTCCCCTTCCCCAATTTTCACCNCACTCCACACAAATGTGGGTTCACTTTCTCTATATTCAACCTTCACAATTCCTGACTCATTAGCATAATTAGTACTTAGGCGTATAACCCGAACGGGTAGTAAGACGCAGTGCTAAAACAAAACATCGGCTGTGTTCATAGCTACTAAACCTACACTGGTGGTTGCGCAGTCTTAGATGTCACTTTCACAATATATTGGATTGCCAGTGATGAGTATGAGGTTTGAATCCCAGCTGCATGGACTCAGGTTGGTCATACCATCTCCTCACTATTTAGAATTAATTTCCTCTAAATTACCTTCATCACACCAATCCCTTTAACCAAGATATTAATAACCATGGTGTTAAACCATAAAAAATTTCCTACCTGACGAGAGGCTCACACGTGGTGAAAGCTCATCAATGCGTGGAGATGACAATTTTCTGTAGTGATGGCTTGTGGCCTTCTAAGTAGGAGAAGGGGCTAGATTGAGGAAGGTGGCACACAGAGCGAGCTCAAATCGAATATATGACATATTCTTGAAACTAAAATGACGTTTGACCGCATTTTGTTGTTTTATGCTAAGCAAAATATATTGTTATTTAATATTTATATAACTTTATGGACTAAAATTACTTGGAAAATGTTTTATTACGCAATTATTTATGAGGAGAAAATGAAAGCAATGATGTTCGCACATGACTTGATGGTATGGGGGGAAAAGGAAGTATAGGAACAGCTTCAGGAATGGGATGAGGAGGTGAAAAAGCATGGAATGAAATTTAGTATGGTGAAAAGTGAAGTGATGGTGATGATGACAAGGGCAGGAAAGGTGATAAAACTAGATATGGAATAGATCTGAAAGACGCAAAGACCCTAAAGTATCTTGGTACTGCGATTGAGGCAAAAGGGGGCGACAGAGAATATATAGTGAGACTAGGGCAACAGAGAGAGGTCTTACATAGGTGTGTAAGAGACCTACTATGGAAAAGAGAAGTGCCCCCCGAAGTGTAAGGAAGTGTTGTGTAGATACTTCCTACCCATAGTAATATATGCAGTGGAAACTTGGACTTTGGACAAAAGAGCAATAAAGAAAGTGGAGGTCATGGGTATGAAGTTTTTGAGGAGCATGTTAGCTAACACCAGAAGAGATAGGATTAGGAATGAAGATGTAAAGTCAATAGTTGGGGTACATGAGATAGTTGAGGAAGCAAGGATGAGATGGTATGGACACATAATGAGGATGGAAGATTAATGGGTATGAAGAAATATATAGGGAAGAGACGGGAGGAACAGATAGCAAGTGTTCAAGGGAGAGGAGGAGAGTGGAAGAATGGTGGAAGGACAGAGGGCGATGGAGGAATTTTACTAAACGAACTTGACCACAAGCGGGAAATGGTTCATGATGATGATTGTTTTATTATGATAAATCAAGCTATTATAACAACTTACAAACTGATTACTTCAGACCCATTTTGGTGACTGCATTGTCAGAGACGTTACTCTCCCAATAGACTAGACTGCCAAAGACAGGGAAATTAATTTGGGTTTGGCCCTTGTCAGGTGTACCGAGCTGGACACGCTAAAAAAAGGTTTTTTTTCTATATTAATTTGTAATGTAGATAGCAGCAATAATTTACCATGAATTTAGGATTTACCTGTCCAGTATTTTTATTGGAAAAGCTTCGTAAATCGTTGAAGCTAGAATTGTTTTTAAAGCGAAGTTGAAGCTGATATTTGTTTCAAAGCCATTTAGAAGCATCACATACTTCTAACGTGATGTCTAGAATCAAGTTGTAAGGCAAAGTCAACAGCTAAGCATTGGTTAAAGAGTTGTACTTGGTATAGTGATATGATTCAAATGAACAATAAAACAGTTGGTACCATTGCCATCTTTGAATATTTCAAATCACCAAATAAGTGCTGGATTAATGAGGATCGCATGTCAAATCACGAGCAAGTTGGCAAGTTACTCAACTGCAAAGGATTTCAGTTTAAAGGATTGAAGGTAAGAGAAGCCTTACTAATAATATTGTCTCTTACTAAATTATGTAACTGTGCTGTCTTTCTGTACTTGCCTGGTTACGGAGAATCTTGTACAACTACAGTAGCCCCATGACTTCTTTGGTGCTGACCGACAGTTCACAGCTGACAGTTAAAAGCTTTGAAAAGTTACCAGACCAAGTTATGTATCCCTACGCTGAGCCATATGATCCGCAAAAACATTTGTTTAGCAACTGTCTCTTCTGACAGTCAAAATTTAGGTATTATACCAAAATGTTGACAGTCAGAAGTCAGCTGTGAGCTGTCAGTCAGCACCAAAGAAGTCATGGGGCTACTGTATCTTTAACTAGCTTAATTTTTTAGCATTGGTTTGATGATAAGAATTATTACAACATTTTACTTTAGGAACTTTATTCATAGAGTAAAGATTTCAATCTGTACAAACAAATACAGGACATATATAACATTATAGAATCTTCATAACATTATATAATGTCAGGGTTGCCATGCACCTGGAAAACACAGGAAATTTTACAAAATCGAGTAAAAAAAATTAGGGGTGGTCGGGCACCCAAAATTTCAGGAAATAAATTGGGCATCTCAAGAACTTGGTAAGTATATAATACCATGTTAGCACTAACCTCTAATTCAAACTATGAAGAAGTGTTTAACTGATATTCATACTTGAATTATTTCAATTCAACGAATACCAAACAAAGGTAAGTATTATTTTTTATTAATTTGTAAATTATTATATTTGCTTTCAACAAAACTATGATAACGGCTCTCACAGGTTACAAGTCTACAACATAGCGAAATGAAGATTCCTACGATTTAATTTTCTTTGTCAATGCCAACAACATAACAAATTCAACATTTCCACATTGAGATTATTATGCTTGCAAAAACTTAATTTAAATTATTTTTCTTTATAGATCTTTAATTTATTATTACTAGCCAGATTTGTTAGGAACAGAACTTTCACAAAGAAAAGCGAAATCTGCTCTGGTATTAACTATAAATTCTTGAGCATAAGCTAATCATTTAAATTTTTTTTAATCAAATGTGACTGTTTTAACTTGTAATTTGAAATTTAATAGGCCTGTAACAAAAATTCTTTGCAAAATTAAATTCCCGCCTGAATCTGACCGAGTTTAATTTTGTAATGCCTGCCTGATACAAATATCTACTGCCCGACCACCCCTAGTAAAAATACTGGGATATTCGTGAATTTGAGATATTTAACTGAAATCTTAAAACAGTAGGTCTCTAGGAGGGACAAAAAAAAAATGAAGTAAAGAATTAAACAAGCCGATTCAAACATGTTACTACACCTTAAACTAGGGTAGTGAATCGAAGATGATGACTTCCCCCATCAATCTTGAATCATGCTGCTCTAAACCTAAGTTTCATTATTTCATACTTAGATTTATGAAAAATGAAATGTTATTACTTTTTCTTTAGATGCAAGCAACATGGAAAAATAGGAATGCTTTCTGGAAAACAAAGATAATTTGGTAGTAAGAAAATAGTAGCAACCCTGAACGTGTTCCAGAATAAAAGGTAACTATTTTTTTAAGGATGAAATAATGCCCAATGAATTATTCTAAACATAACTAAACAAATATCAATTTTGTTACAAAAAATGATAATACAAGTTGTGCTGGTGAGGTGACACATAAAACTGTACAGGGTCAAGTGAGATGAGTAGTGGGATTGTAATGTGGGTAAAGAAAAAAGTATAAGAAACTTCTTTAAACCTGCTTCAGTGACCACATGGTTCAAAGCATGACTCTCGCAATAGACTTGAATGCCGATGATAGGTAGAGCGAGGTTTGAATCCCGGGTGGGTGTACTGAAGGTGGTTTTCAACTCTCCCTCCATGAAAATACGGGTACACTTGCCATAAATTCAACCTCTCTCATCCCTTACTCGTTAGTGTAATTAGTACATATGCATATTTCCCCCCGAGGCAGCCCTAAAAGTTTAATGTCTGACCTCATTAGCAGTAAAACTCAATATGTGTAACCAATTTCTTGTACATCTTTAACAAAATATTTTAACAAACATAAGTAGATTATTTCTAGAAACAATGTGGTTAATAAATACTCAAAGAATTTCTACACAATTTCAATGTTCTAAGCATCAATAAGTATATTTTCCAAAATTGATTGGTAAGTACAAAAAAAAATTAGTTTTTTACACCAGCTAAACAAGTGTATGTGTTGATAACTTAGTGATATATGAACTAGATGAACAGACATAGCCGTTAATTTACTTTATGCTCTGACAAAGAAGGTTTAAATACAAATTATGCCTAATGTTTTTTAATATTCAGAAAAGAGATAGATAGAATCACAGGGTGTCTAATGGGTCACTAAAAAGTCACGAATTTTCAATATTTTAGTCATAAAGTCATGAAAATATTTTTATTTGAATTTACTGCACATTGTAACAACATGAATGCGTCAAAAGTCGCACCACCCACTACCCATGATGCCATGCGCTAGCCACAAGTTACCTGATTGTTTTTACCCCGATATCAAAGACAAGGTTAACATTCACCATCTAGTTAAATTTTAGTGTTGCGTTTAAATGCCTATATGCATTATATAATGTTTGATCATCCACCGAAGGAATTTTGTGGTCAAAAGAGGTCACCAACAAGTTACTAATTTTGGTTTTTTCAACTTGGTAGACACCCTGAATCAATTAATTTTTATTTCAAAACCAATTTTTTTTTATTGTTTTGAAATCAATACTTGAACTTTGTTTTTAAATTTGGCACACTCCATCAAAATAAAAGTAATTTAAGTTCACACGGAAATGGGAGCACAACACTTTATACCATGGTGTAGCTAATCTAAGTAACAAAAACTACAGTCAATTATATTTATTTCATGACTAGTCTCATCACAACTTTACACTGAAGTAAATTTCACAGCTTGCACAGCACACACAGCACCCAGCACCCTAACAATTAAACAAATTTGGCCTAGTTTAACACTTCGTATCTGTACTGTATGTAAAACTTACTTAGTAAAAGATTAATTCTATGATCAGAATAACATATCAACAAATATTGATCTGATTTGTATAATTTTTTTTAGAAACATAATTTAAAAAATTAAAGGCATTGGTATTATATATTGAAAACATTGACAAGATCAAAATATAAGGTTAAATGCATTCGAGTTTGAATCCCAATCAGGGGTGTATCCAAATAATGAACTTGGCTGATGCCAAATGGTGGCGCAAAGAGACGTCAAAGTTGGCGCTGTATGCGTCTGGAGGGCAGACAACATATCAATCTTCCACACATAAGCACAGCACACAATGCATGTCTGTCATAAACCGTGTGCTGTTCAGGCTCAGATTTATAAAGGGGCAAAAGGAGCAACTGCCCCAGGGCCGCCCTTTAAGCAGAAATATTGTAGTGTTTTTTATTTATTTTGCACTGAGTCACTACCCGTTTAGGTTATACACTTATCATGATTAAAAGAATACTCTAGTTTATTTAAAAAAAGTGACAATTGTTAACAATGACCTACTTTTTAATTATGATTACTAATGGAACCGAGATGGCACGGGCATGTAATGAGGACGGAAAAAAAGAGGATGCCGAAGAAAATGTTAGAAATAAAGTATTTAGGAAAAGGACCGCAAGAGAGATCAAGAAAGAGATGGGAGGAGCAGATAACAGAAAGTGTTCAAGTGAGAGGAGAAGAATAGAGGCAATTAAAGGATAAAGAGTGGTGGAAGAATAGAGGAAGATGGAGGAATTTTATTAAACTGTCCCAGTCACAGGCTAGAAACAGTTGATGATGATGACTAATGTTTCCATTATATTTGAAATCTCGAGGGTGTTCATACTCCATGATGAAAGTCTTAGTGATATTTTTCCAAGTGTTAATGTAGCTCTTCGAATATTTTTTGGCATGATGGTCACAAGTTGTTTAGGAGAAAGCTCACCCAGCAAATTGAACTGATACAGACATTTGAGAACCAAGATGACCCATGAAAGACTAAGTGCTCTGTGCCTTCTGTATGTATAGAGCAGTGTTCTAAAGATGATACAGTTTGAGGAAATCATTAAGAATTTTCAAATGTCAAGTTTAGAATGAAAGACTTTTGGTAGGTATTGTACTGTTTCCATGTACGGTATGTATAACTTGCCAGTTCCAATTACATGCGGTAAATTGGCTGAGATGTGTAAATCGGGTGATTTGCTCTTTTTGCTATATATTTTAATTTCTGAGTTCGAGGGGCTCCCAAACCTAAAGTACCCTGGGTCCCCCAAGATCTAAATCTAGCCCTGGTTATGTCCTTCCATGTTGACAGCCAACAGTTCAATGCCGCTCCTCTAAGCTGGCACCAGCGTGTGTATTAGAGGAAGGATTGGAGGGGATGCCTGTGTTGTCTACCTCCACAAGTGCATACAATGACGACTTTGACATTTCATAATGCCACCATTTGGCATCGCGAACCCAAGTTCATCAAGTATAAATACTTATCTTGTCACACCCTACAACCTGTATAATATTACTTTGAGATCTGAATAACCTGTATACACAATTTTTATAATTAAAGCACCCATGACAGTGTATAATTCTGTTGTCATAAAACTATTTTAATTTTCTATCTTGCAATAGCAATTCCTAAAACACTTTGCTAAACAAGGGTCTCTGTTATTTTACTTAAAACAAACTTGTTATTAAACTTTTGGAAATAGTGATTGGGGCTATTGACTTTCCTAAAAAACTATTCTCTTCCCATGAATTTTATTGAGTAAGAACATTAAGTTCATGACTAGGATTAAAATGACATCAAGACTCTAAGCTGATTAAGAATAGTACAGATACAAAAACTATCAGGTATTTTGCAAAGGCTTTAAAAAGTATACCATAAAATCACACAGCATTTTTGTTCAAACAATGCAAATATAGTAAAAATATCACTGAATTGTATCATTGTGAGGTTATAAAGAGAATTAATAATCATATCCATAGCCAGTATTTATATGTATTTAGCGACTAGAATTACTTAAGCGAAGAAATATTGCTTAGTCGTTTTAGTTTAAATGCTGTTTTGTTAGCAAACTAACAACTACAAATCTCATACCAAAATAAATTGTGCATATATTGAATTACATCAAAAATGTTCTAGTATTAATTTAGATCTATTAGAGGTTTTGTTATATTATTTTTAATTTCCTTGGACACATTAAATCTATTAATAAATCACTTGGATTGCATAAATAAAGTATCAAAATAAAAACAGGCTTAAATAAAACTATGATGTTACGGCACCAGTATTTAGTTGTTATACATTCAGTTCTTTGAGTCACAGTCCTGTTCATAGTTTACATTTTTTTTCCCCTATTAAAATAAAGGAACAAGAGTAATGTTCTTGGGTGTTGTGCGAGTTTCCCCTTACAATGTTGTTTAAACCAGTTGTATTCAACCTGCTATATATGTACTCGTTAGGGTGGACGAGATCATTTGAAGGGGTACATAGAAATAGACAAACGATTCACACGGATACAAAACTATAGACCTTATCCTTACACTCGCCAACATTCATCCACAAAAATAAATGACAGCCTCGATAAACCTCATCGACTAGACAAACTGAAAATATTGTCATAAAATTTTATTCTTGCTATTAATTATTGACATTTTGGGTTATTTTTATATAAAAATTAAAAATTTAAATAAACTAGTTATTGGTTGTGGTATAGTTGCAAAATATTTTGAGGGTTTACCGGCAAAAAGAAAAAAAAGATTGGCTAACACTGGTTTAAACCATAGGAGATATATCTGGCACATTTGGTGTACAGAGACTACATGAAATGCTAACCCCTCACCAAAACTGGTTTATTTTTGTGAGTGCAGGATTGGGAGGGGTTGTTGGGGGAGGAAGAAGAGCTAAAAGAAGAATGCTTAAGGGGGCTGCCTTAGTAAGCAAAAAATTGCAGCGCAGGCGTTCAACCCTAATGCAATATTTATTTCAAAATATGGTTCAAGCTAAAATAAATTTGAAAGAGACCATACAATCTATAGTTTTGAGTTTTATTACAATAGAAAAGAATGTGTGAAATTAGCTCATTTACAATTAATTTTTAAGCATAATTGCAGATCTATGAGACTAGGATTGAGGTAAAAGGGCTCCAGATTTAGTCTTCTTCTAAAAAAGACAGTAATTTGTGTATAAAATTACAACATAGAATTTTAAGATATTTGAGAACTAGCAGTGAGCTTTCCTCTTTACCTTGAGATAAGAAGTTTCATAGTTTTATTTTACCTCTTTTTTGATGACATTACAACGGGTAGTTCTAGGTGTAGGGCAAAAGGGAGTATAAGCTTAGACAGAATAGAGAAGTAGTACCATAAAACGACATAAGCCATTGAATGAAACTAAACATATTAAGTTGATGTCAAAGTGTTAACATATCATGTTTTTCCAAATTACTCTGATTATATTATTTTTCTAATTTTCTAAACTCTTTGCCCTTCCGCAAAACCCTTTTTAATAATCTATTTTACTTTCTCAAAATTATTAAGAATGAAATATTTTTATTTTTTAACAGTACTCAAACTTAATAAACGGTAAATTCTTATTCAAATAGCTTGGAAGAACATAGAATATATTTATAAACCGTAATAAACTCTTAAAGCTTAACTTAACATCACAACAAACACAATACATAGAGTTTAATTAGACAATTTTGATAATTCCTTTAACATTTGTGTGCATTTAAACATTGTGAACATGATTTGTAAAATCAATTTTAATAATATCATATAGCAGAAATAGCTGTATACAATAACATAAGAAGTATATTGAAATAATCCAATACTATTTGTCGATTTAGCTAGCTCGGTCGTTCGACTGGGAAGATAGAGAGAGAAGACTTGTTTAAGTTCAGGTGATCATATAGGTGACTTCATTTCTTGCTTCACACATGACTTGAAGGCTTCCCAACCCTCGTTCTTTGCATATGACTAGAAAAAAATTAATTTAAAAATTAGTGGTAAAATTAAATAATGTATTATATACTTTTTTATAAGTCTTAGTTCCCCACTTACCATTTAGTTTATCATTTTAGTTGGCAGATTTACTTTACTTTAACCAACTCTTTTAATAAGAAAAAATGTGACCTGAAATATACTATTTTATAAGTGGGTCTTTTTATTGCCACTTGGTTATAAAAAGTTATTTTATGAGTACATTTTAGCGACATTGTGCTGGCTATGAGCCACTTAGACTAGTTAAACTAATTTTGGAACAAGGTACAGTAGAGGTGGATGGAAACATATAAAAGGAACAAACACAATATGGCTTTTACAATTAAAAGAAGAACACAGTTCTCACTTTACAGCGCTGCCACAGGTAATGGCTGCCTCTTGAAGAAAACTCATTGTTACCTGTATCAAAATGTGGTTTTCTACATTCTTCATTTGAAAAGAGTGAAATTAGGATCAGATTAATAGTTTTTTCCTTTTTTAAAATATCGATTTTTCCATTTTGCTGCATTCTTTTAAATACGATAAGATGGTTTCATTGGTCTTGTTCCATATTTTAAAATAAAAGGAAAATACAGGAAACCTCATCACAATTCGACACCTGGTCCTAGTTGTATTAAATAAGTAATCTAGGTGTTATCTGTGGGGTGGAGGGAAGGAAAGGAGGAAATACATTGTAATGATATGGATTTTTCCTGTCTTTTTAATATTCGCGATCATATTTTAAAGTAAATATAATAATATTTCTTCTTTTCAGTTAATATAATGTAAACTCATCTTTTCTAGACTACGGCCATGTTTCTTTTTTTTCTTTGATTTAGCTGCACGTGTCAGAAGCATGGTTTTATTTCCGGGTTAATACGCAGTAAACAAATAGCAGGTGCAGAGTAGCACATCTGTTTTCCTAAATGCGCGCTAATATAAAAACTAACCCTATTGGTCGATGGAAAGAAAGCAAGGAGTGGTCGGGGTTGACATGCTCGACTCGAGAGGACGCTAGCTTGTTAGACGGTCATTCTTGGTTTTCTACTCTGCTACGGCAGACGAGATGGAAGCGTTTTGCAACATTAAGTGGTGGTTTATTTTAATTACAAAACAACTTAAGGACAAATAAAATTGTCGTTGTGACAGCAAAACACAGTTTTTCTCATTTCTTGGGCAGATTTATCTCAACATCTAGTCCAATATTTATTGTTTAAATTACATGTTTTACAAATGGCGCACCAATGTGGGCCAACAGCCACAATCTTTCCGTGACTTTACAATTGGCGTACTCAACGCGGGGCATTCTTCAAGAAGATCCATCCACACCGTTACAATTGGCGCACAACGTGGGGCATCCAGTATTCAGTACTTTACAATTGACGTCACAACGCGGGGCATCTTTTCACACCGTTACAATTGGCGTCACAACGTGGGCCAAATCTATCCACAATCCTTTTAACTTCTTTACAATTGGCGTTCCAACGAGGGGCAGTATTTAACTTCTTTACAACATGTTCTTAAATGAACAAGACCATGAAAAATGTTTCGTGAAGTCACAGACTAAGAAAATAGCCGGCACGCAATATCTTAGACAACTGTTCGACTCAAACGGTTGCTTATAGTGGATGTAACATAGATTACATTAATACATATGCAATTTTTAAATTTAATTTAAATATATCATTAGTCAATGAAGTGTGGGTCCAGAACTCCTCTCTTCTTTCTCCCCCCACATATTTAGGTGGGTGGTAATCTATTAATTTTTTATGTGATTACTAAAGTTTTAAACTAGATAAAATTATTCTTTTAATGTAACCCCTTTTGAAGTAAATATAAACCATACAAAATCTTAAAAGTCTTGATAGTTTTGTTTTTCTCTTACGTTTAGTACAGAGTCTAGTATACGGGTTAAGATGAGGAGGGTGTTTTAGAGGAAGTGAACCCATATTAATATGGAGGGATAACCAGAATACCAAAGTGACAAAACCAATTCTAGTGCACCCATACAGTATTCAAACTCCAACCTTTATATCAACAGTTGAGCATTATAATACCAGTGAGGGTGTCTGAATAATTATGATTGTAACCAATCTTGTGCAAAATATTGTTATTTGTTGGACTCAGAATTTATATTGTGCTCCAAATTTGAAAAACACTACTGTGCTCATATTATCATAATTTAAATATAGGAAGGCAAACTGTAGGGAAAAAAAGGAAGGTTGAGTTGCAATTTTGGAGTATAGCTATGTAATTTATCGTCCTGCACCATTAAGTCAGGGAGAAGAGAATGTCACCCTATCCACCATTGTATATACATTTTTGGCTGCCTTTAAAGGTATTTATAACCATGTAATCACCAGCCACTACGTCTAGTTCTGAATAAATATCCAAGTAATCACCAGCTACTATTATCTACTTCCGAATAAAGTGCCACATTACACAAGAACAGCACCAATGTCAACCAACACCAACCGTCCCAAAATAATCCATGCTAGAAAGAAAAATTGTGTTAATATGTTTCATGTTGATACCTCATCTGCCGGCACAAGTAGATCTCGAAAACCCTGAAACATAATCAAACATTCAACAGCAACTAGTTTGCTCAAACAAACTCTCACATAAGTACGACATGCAACTTTATTATTAAAACCAAATGAGTGGAAGGAGAGTGGGAAACCATTTAGGGAAACCCAGCTTCAGTAGACCAGACCAAGGTTCGAATCCTAATCTCCCCATAATCAGAAGAACATTCTAACCGATGAGTGCACCTTAGACCATTCGGCCACTGACGCGATTTTTTTAAGCTGTAATAGTGAAGAAAACTTTGCCTTGGGTACAGACAAGTAAGAAACAGAATCTCAACCTTACGGGGGTTTTGCTGCGCTCTTCTTGCCAGCTTGAGTCCTTCAACAATGGGATTTGCTAGTGTCACTACTGGCTGATGATAGGACTAACCGCAACGATCTTAATGGTGAAGGAAGCAAGCTGCTATAAGGAGCGCAACCATTTTAACCTAGAGGTTGAGTGTCTGGGTATATTATTTGTCTGTGGCCTTGGGAAACGAAATGAGCTCTACAAATTGAGATAACCAGATTATCATTTTAACACACACCTATGATTATATTTTAAGACGTCATACACAGGAGGGTTATTACTAACTAGAGTTTTTTTTTCTAGGAAAAAAAGGTGGGTTTACTGTGTTTTCCTAAAAGAGTAAAGTCTGTTCTTAACGTTGTTTTTTCAGCTTCAAGAGCATTTAATATTTAAAGAATCAAAGTAGAATTTCTTATTTTGAAATATAGTATATTTTTCTCATATGTGGAGATATTTGCACAAAAGATTCATAATACCGGATTGAAATATTTTTATAATCAACTCCAAATCTGAGTCATGCCTTAAGAATGTTCAATGTTTCAATTTCTTTCTTTGCTTTTTGTGTCTATTGCTGAGTCATATTCAAAAAATCAGCCAAGATTCAGCAAATTTTGTTGACTCAAAATGACAAAAGGAGACTAAATAATCTTGACGAACATCACTCTCAATATTATTTCAGTCAACAACAAAGATCTTAAAGGGGGTTGGTTACAATAAGGTTTCTCTTTCCATTACTTCACTCCCTTTATTCCTCTACACCAAACCCTAATTTAAATGGTATTTCACATTTTAATCCACCATCAAACCAGTGTATCAATATTATCAATGGTTTATTTTAATTGTAATTCCTATAAGTCTAGTTTGGATAGCTTCTTGTTTGGCAAAAACTAATCGTTTTCCTTTTGACTTTGATGAAAGTGAATCTGAATTAGTTTCTGGTTTTAATGTAGAATATGTGGGAGGAGGATTTGTATTGATTTTTTTCTATTTGCTGAATATACTACTATCTTATTTATATTATTTTGTGTTTTATTAAGGTCAGATATGTTTATTTTATTTATATTTGAATTTCTAGCCATATTCTTTCAATTATAATACAATTACCTCAAAAAGTAAAAAGAGGCTTTCCTTATAGAGATAGTATACATTTAAGAAGTTAAAGAGAGAAGGGTTTGGAACAAACAAAAGAAACACAAACATTATGACTTTTACAATGAACAGAGGAACAACATTCACCAGAGAGATTATAAGAAAATGACTGATATTTTTTTAAGAAGCCACTCATTAGCCTTTTGTCCAGGGGCAGCAGTGCATAGTGGGAAATATGTTCCTCTTTGTAAAAGTCATATTGTGTGTGTAATTTCTTCAATGATTAATTTAATTTTTTTTTTGAGGGATTTAAAGTTCACTTTCTGAACCAAATGATTATATATCGGCACACCTATGCTAAAGCGACTACCAATTTTGCCGGGAAAGATATTCTCACATAGATTGCAGGGTTCTTTTACATGCCACAGGCAAGATGGGACCGATGGCTTTACTTCCCCTTTGAAGGAAGTTGTGCTACAAATTTTTAATTGATCAAGAACAATCCGTCGATCCCAGCTGGGTTTGAACTCATGAAAATTGGGTCCAGATGCGAGCAAGACTACTAAGGTCGACATGAATAGTATTATGTATATTGAATATTAATATTTTATTCTATTTAGTGAGGCCGCTATGGAGAAGAGAAGTGCCCTGAAAGTGTTGTACAGGGCGTACTTTGTACTCATTGTCTCATTTGAGGCAGAAATAAAGACAATGTATGTAAGAGGAGACTAGGAAAGTGGAGGCCATGAGAATTAAGTTTGTGAGGAGCTGTCATGAGGAGAAACATGATTAGGAATGAAGTTATCCGGGAAAGAGTTGGGGTTTATATGAGAGTAAAGGAAGCAAGGCTGATATAATATGGACAATGGCGTACCAAGGGTGGATTGGGGGGCACAAGACAAATTTTTATTAAAAATGTGTCTCATGAAAAACTTACACAAGATTGTCAGAAATTTTAAGAGGCCTTCGAATATATTTTTTTATAACATAAGAAATAAATAATATAATGTAGTTTAAGTTTTTAACTATAAGGAGTATTATTATTGTTATTTTATGTTTCATTGAAATACAACCACAATTTGAAAAAAATTATGCATGGATTGGCATCACATTTTGCCTAGTTTTATAATAGACTAGAACATGTACATAGTAAGGGTTTAAGTTGAAAAATTAAGCTTTTTGTTACCTGTTGTCATTAGTTTTAATTAAAATAAAAACTACACATTTGAAATAATAATCAAAAAACACAAATTCTGTGTTTTTAATTTTAGTTTTCTTCTAAGTTATATTAATACTTACATAGTTAGTTCTTTCCACATATTTTTCTTCCAATAGTTTTTATGGATATAAGATTAAGCCTTGATTTTGTGGTGCAAAAGTAGAGGCACAATATGGGGAGTGCTTAATAATAGGTGGGGGGGGGCGCAAGAAACTCCTACCCTGGGCCTCCAAAGGTGTTAGTACGCCACATGTAATGAGGATTGAAAAGGAGAGAACACCAAAGATAATGATGGAGAAGAAGTATGTAGGAAAAAAACTGCAAGGGAGCTCAAGAAAGAGATGTGAGGAACATATAACAGAAAATGTAGAAGTGAGAGGAGAAGAATGGAGGTGATTAAAAGAGGAAGAGTGTTGAAAAGATAGAAGAAGATGGAGGTTATTTAATAAATTGACCCGGTCACAGGCTGGAAACAATGTATGATGATTATGATGATTATGGGTGAGGTATGGAGTTGAAATTTATCTGGCAATCCATTTACCTTAAAGCCGCGGTGCAATCGATCCTTCATGATGGCAATAAACTCTCTGTAGCTGAGTTGACCATCCCCGTCCTCATCAAAGATTTGGAATACAATATGCACCAAGTGTCGGCTCAAGTTCGTGCCTGTGCAGATCTTAACTGCACGCAAAAATTCATCTGGAAATAAAAATCATCACGTTGTGTTTATTCCCTATATTTGCACAATCAATCTTAATTATATTTTATTCTTTTTATTAAAATATGCAAATAAATAATTAGAAATGAGTTGAATCCACTATGTTACAAATCAAATCTGTGAATCCGAAACCCAAAATTTAAATTCAAACCTTAGTAAACATGTTAAACAAACAACATTTGTTCTTAAGTTGCTGTAGAATATTTAATTTTTGGTTTTATTTTTTAGCAATGAGTCTTACTACCTGTTCGGAATATATGAATATGTACTAACCTACTTGGTGGCAACATGGTCTACTAAGGAATTACTCTCACAGTTGACTATTGCTGATGATAGGGAGATCGATTGGGTGTACTGGAGGTGATTTATCCAAAACGGTTTCCCACACAAATATGGGTATACTTTCTCTGAATATAACCTTTTTGATCCCTAACACCATTAGTGTAATTAGTACATAAGGGTATAACCAAAACAAGTAGTAATACGCAGTGTTAAAAAAAGTTTACTAATCATGCTTTCGTTGTAGGGGTGAGGAAAGTTGAATTTAGAGGTGGTGTACCCACATTTGTGTGGAGGGATTGGAAAATCATATAGGAAAAACCACCCTCAGTACACCTGACTGGGATTAAAACCCTGATCTCTCCATCAATGGCAGTCCAGTCTATTGAGAGAGTGACATCTTAGACCATTCAGCCTCAAAAGTGGGTGCCATAAAATAAAAAATAGTTACTAAAATAATGTTAACATTCCTTGTAATAATACATTCATTTAAAAGGTAAATTAATGATCATGGGTCTTGTTGTTAAGCTCCTATATTTGTTGAGATAAACCATAAATAAGCAGTATAAAAGTTCTAAAACAAATTAAATATGTAAAAAAAATCTCGAATCTGATATTTTCTTGACTTTTTTTGAGGGTTTTAGGATTTGAAAATCTAATTTCTAGAAATAATTGTAATAGTGGTGGAAATAATAATAATAATAATAATAATTCAAAATGCCTATTATTTTGAGGATGGGAAAAGACAACCAGATATTTCAATTGGTCCATATATAGGTAGAAAAAATACACATAATAATACAAAACTTACTCAATAGAAAGTGAAATTCAAGACTATTACAAACTTATCAATACAACAACAACAACAACAACAAAGCATTGTGTCAGTTTGACATCCACTTCTCATACCTTTTGAAATTGGATGATCAGCCAGTGTGTACATGCGCATGGCTATTGTGAAGTCCTCCAGATTGTTTAGAAATTGGCAAAACACTTGAAACTCATTAAAGGTTATGCCCTTTTCCTCCTTTATACGGTCCAAAAGTCTGTCCAAATACATGTCGTACCTAAGGGGGAAATCAACAGAAAGTTAAGACATTGATAATGTTATTTGTTTCGACGAGCTGAAACTATGCATAGCTATGGTCTACGGATTCAAACTCTGGACCTATGACTTATTACATCTCTGCTATACCATCAACGTCATCACCAACAGTTTCCAGCCAGTAGCCGGGTTTGTTTGGAATCGTTTGTATCGTTTCTCCCCTCCACCCCACCCACAGTGCCACAATGACTCAAGTCTTCTCCTCTCTCCTCCATACTTCTTTGCACTCCCTTCATCAACATGTCCCTTGGTATTCCATTTGACCTCCTGTCCCACCACTGTTCTACCAAATGATCAAATCCTCGGAGAGCTATTTTGGTGCAACAGTGAGACCAATGGTCTGAAATTTGGATCAGTAACTGAGCACATTGAAAAAAATGTATCAATCAATCCTACTTAGGGTCAATAAATTTCAAAGTGTTTGTTGACTGCTATGGACATTTTGAATGGTTTTTTACATGCTACAGTCTAATTTTCATAGAAATCTGACTGTTAGAAAAGTTACTAGATAATATTTCAAGTATTCATAAGCCAAGTCATGTGATCCGCAGCTGTCACTTTTTATAGATATTATGATACCTATAAAATAACACTAGTAAAATAGTAAAATGTTCTATTTTTGCAGTAAAAAATACATTTTTAAAAGGCCCTTACTATGAAAATTGGACTGTGCAAACAGTTTAGTTCTGTATATAACCATACATCATTAATAATTACATATTGAATATTTACTGCTTTTAAATACCTTAAGGCCTAAATTTGGGTTTAACATAAACTATGTTGATTCACTCATATTTATTCTTTTAATACACATGATTTTTAATTATATATTTATAGATTTGATATGCACTATTTGAACTAACCTCCCATTTATAAAAAATGTATACTCCATAATTAAAAAAAACATCTTTCTTTTGTATTATTTTTGTGTGGGAGCTTTCATTCTCATAAACAACTGCAGGTAAGCCAATAAAAAATAAAACGAGTTTAATTTTTTTTATCTCAAAAGAAAAGTTTGATTACACCAGAACAAGAAACCAACAATACTTTAATAAATGTGCCTATTTATTTTGAAGCTTAGCATAACTTAGGGATGCATACTTACTCATTTGTATCTAAATAGGTGTATCGAAGAAGAATCTTAGCAAAGTCAACCTCCGAGATTGTGTCTTGGCCTTTTGAGAACTCATGAAACTCCAGTTCAAGCACTTCTGTTTGTAGATTTTCCATGAATCTATAGTAAAAACAGTTAGTAGTAAATATATATTCAGACAAGAACAACTCTATTCTTCATCTAAATTTTTGAAGTCTATATATATTTAGATGCCTACAAAATAATAAAAGTTACATGGGTTAATAAATTACTTACTTACTCTATTGCATTAGGAACTTGAGAGTTCATTGCCGCATTTACAAAAGTATACCACGTATCCATATCTTGAGTTAGTTCTCTCCAGTCCACCTCATTACACCCCATCCCTATCTTAAGCTAGTTCTATCCAGTCCACCTCATTACACCCCATCCCTATCTTGAGTTAGTTCTATCCAGTCCACCTCATTACACCCCATCCCTATCTTAAGCTAGTTCTATCCAGTCCACCTCATTACACCCCATCCCTATCTTGAGGTAGTGTTAAATGAGGTGAACTGGATAGAACTAACTCTTTCAGGTCCATTTTAATGTTATGCTCCCATCTACCTTCAGGTCTTCTAAATGGTCTCTTCCCATTGGGTTTGTCGGTCAATATCCTTTTAACGATTCTAGATTCTCCCATTTTCATTTCAAGTTTTGTAATGATTAAATATTCTACCTTTAGATTATGATGAATCTTTCCTTTTTATGTGCCTCTGAACTCCCAAAAAAGTGGGTCTTACAATTCTCTTGGTCTATCCTTGAAGCTAAAACTGCTATAGTTTGATAGATTTTGTTCAAAATTGATATTTAGATGTTTTATAATCATACTTTGGGGAATGTTTTTGATTTCAGCTTTAAAATTAAGGGTAGTTTAATGACTTTAAAGCTATATTTTATATAATTGGTTTTGATATCTTTAAGTTAATAGATAAGTTAATTTATATTTTATGGCACAGAAATTACTTTCAATTGAGACTAAAAAAGCAAATTTAAATGGTGCCAAATATATCAGCAAGTTTCTACCATGTTTTTGAAATTTTACAATAATGAATAAGTTGTATAATTTTCTCACTTCCTAAAACCCTCGTATTGTAGCTCATCTTTTCCCTTCTTGCCAAAGAAGTGGACGATGAGCGTGGTGTCCACTAAATGTCTTCTCTGCAAACCTTGACTGTCATCTA
This sequence comes from Timema douglasi, assembly GCA_901482245.1. NCBI lineage: Eukaryota > Metazoa > Arthropoda > Insecta > Phasmatodea > Timematidae > Timema > Timema douglasi. Next base: position 153,838 of record CABEEJ010001016.1, on the reverse strand, counting down.
CATACTCCTCATAAGGCGTGGCTGCCTCGACGGGGGTCTTGTCCTCTGTGATCCCCGTGTCGGGGATCCCGTGCTTACCCCGCCACGCGTGGCTGAAGATCTTCTCCATCTATCCTCACACAACACAATCTCTCTCTTTTAAACATTATATTTTTTTGAGAAACTTTAAAATAATATATTTTAGTGTAAGTTAATATATCATCATAAATTAAAAAATCATGCACTAAAGTTGTAGCCACTCTGAATTTAATATTAATAATAATAATAAGCATCACGTTATACTACGCATTTGGCGTATACACTTAAGTACTAATTATGCTTGTGGGTAAGGAACTGGGAAGGTTAAATATAGAGGAAGTAAACCCAAAGTTTGCATAGAGGGAGAGTGTAAAACCATTTAGGAAACACCCTCCTGGCCCCCTTCTCAGTTCACCAGAGTGAGATTCGAATCTCGATCTCCCTGTCCTCTGCAGTCTACCTCAACATGAAACTAGCACGTTAGCTGACTACGCCACCGAGACGGGTCAGAAATGAAAAGTGGGTCTAGATTTTGTGGTTTGTTTAGGCAGAGGACATGTATATTGGATAACATATTTATCAGTTTCATTTTAGCAAATATATTTGAGCGCCATCTATTATGTTTATAAAGGTGGAAATTAACTTTTTAGGGATACAGCTGTATCTGGATTTATATTTAAAATACATTAAGATTAGTTATCAAATGACACCTGGACACAAGTAATGAACCTGGAACTTTCAGCAATGTTATCCCAGAATCATACTGTGTTTAGGGTAAATATTCTTCACTCACAGACTTTGCCTGAAACTATGAGATCTTGACCACAGTACAATTTATAGAAACACCAATGAAAAGAGCAATGGCGCACTAAGTCAAAAGTCCTAGGTTCGATTCTTGTGTCCAGGTGCCAATTTTTCAATTATTTTTAATTTAGTTGAAAGGTAAATTAAATTACTACCGATATTTTCACAAACTCGAATAGAATTAGTAATAATGTTACTGTTTGTATTAGCATCAATATGTACACAATTTAGTTTGAGAAATGAATATATATATATATATATATATTTAAATACTTTTATGGTTTATTGTGTTAGTTAAAAGTAAGAGTCATAATATTGAGCACACATACCTAGGTAATTCTGGGGTAGAACATTTTGAGACAACATATTATTTATTTAACCAGTTCAGGTTATCCACATATTTATGCAGGTTAGTAAATTAATTCTTGTAATCACAGCCACACAACACAAGTGGGTTAATTAATGCCAAGTGTTGCACTTATAGTGAAATCTCAAGCACTCAAACGTAGCCAGTTTTTTAAGCACATGAAAACTAAATTTTGATCTTACCGAGATTCAAACCAAGGTCTTTCAAAGATGTATAGTTATATTCCAATGATGAAAATAGTGAACGTGATAGTTTAAAAAAAATATTTTTTTTTACAAAACAATCACTTCAAACAATATTATAAATAAAAATAAGCAGATAAATAATGAAACAAATAAAACACAAAAGTTTACAATAAAACATTAAAATGACCTATAAAATTGTAAAACACCTATACAACACATACAAGATATAGAGGAACATTTTTAAATTAAATTATTCAAGAAAAACAAAGGGAAAAATGTGTGAAAATATTATATTAAAAATATATCAAAGATATTTGCTAACCAGTTTTAAATAAAAAACAAATTATGGCGTATTAAATTTAAAAAGTCTTTATTTTTGTTTCAAATATTTTATTTTTTGTGTGAATAATACTTTTAAAATAAAAATATTAAGGTAATGCAACACAGTAGCTTAAACAGGGCTGTGCTGTGCTACGATACAGAGAGGTGGCCGCACCAGGTGGCGAGGGCAGCATAAGCAGCAAAATCAAAGAACCTTTCAATAGTTAAAAATCTTTACACAACACTTTTATATTTTGGTCTATGTTATTCCGATATTGATGTATACGATTTTTTTAATTGTTTTTGATCGATTATACAATTTATGATTTATTGCACGCCTCTGCCTAAGTGCTTTCAGTATCCTTTGATTTCGGTTTCTGGTGCAGGTGCATCGTTGGTGAGCGCCCATCGAAAGAATTTTGATCTGTCAGCGCGAAGTTATTATTTTTGTTTGTAATATACCGCGTGGCCGCTCCTAAAAGCTGAGGCGGCAATTATTACAAAAGACAATTGCATGCGTTATGTGTTGATAGTTATGCTTTGAGCTTACAATTATTGACAATATTTGATTTTAATGTTAGTTTGTCTCGAGAAGTGGCAAGTGCTTGTGCTATGTTAAGATCAGTAAATCATATATTTAATATATCTGTATCAGTATAATATTTTTGCATTTACACTAATTCAGTTTTTGTGTTTAAAAAGTAGATCAGGTAAGAGAATTTTTTTTACAGCAAATGTAGTTACTTGTTATAATTGAAAATGATTATTTTATGACAAAAGGGACTCAAATTAAAAAATAGCATTTGCATGGACTGGGTATATAGATGACAAAACGATAGAAAATTATTGTACCAGTCTCCAATCAATACTTTATGTCTAAAGTGAATCAGATATAGATGCAAATGATCTTCAAGAAGAATTACATGATGTATCTCGAATGCCACCAAATTCTATGAAACCTTTGTATGTTTTAAATTATTTGTGCCAAAATAATTTAATTACTTTGTATCTGAATGCTGTTGCTCAGAATTTTATTAACACTCCCTGTCTCTGTAGTTAGTGGGGAAAGAAGTTTTCCAAATTAAAATTAATAAAACACTACTTAAGAACTTCAATAAGCCAAACAAAACTTAGAAATCTGTCATTAATTTCTAATGAATCTACATTGGCTGCCACTCTAAACTACACATCCCTAATTAACGAATTTGTAAAAGTTAAAGTTAAAAGGGTAAAACTGTATTAAAGTGTTCTAGTTGATAGTTGATATAATTATTTTAAAGTAGTTTATATTTAAAAAATAAAAATAGTATTTGTACATTTTGTGCAGTTTAAAAAAAAATCACAATCGAAGGTTGTTTTAAAGAGCGGCATTTCGAAGACTTGCATCATACTGAGAAAATCTACTGCACGGCCCTGAGCTTATATTGTATTAAGTACATGATGTACACCTACTTTTTAAAGAATTTACAAAAATGATTCATATTTTAAAACATTAAAGTTCTATAATGGAAAGTATAGTAGTTAATAAGTTTAAATTTAATAGCAGCTTGACAGAAGATATTTTGTGCCAAAATGTTAATTTTAATTGGTTTGAATAATGATCTATAACCTATATAGTAATGAGAGAGAGGGAAAGCAGGGAATTCACACCTCCCCAAGATCTCAAATTATTATAATTAAAGCTTGAGTTATGAATCTAGAGAAAACAAGAAAAAATTAGTGTTTTTATAGTTTTTATGGCAAAACTTTTTTTGGTCAACATAAATTGAATATTATTATTATTAGAACCGCGTCTTACTACCCATTCGGGTTATACGCACTTACGCTAATGTGTAATGGTATGGTGATTGTGAGATGAAATGGAGGACCTACAGTTTAACGTGGAATCCTAACCACGGTGGAGGCCTGGCATTCCCCACATTCACAAGATGTCTTGTCAGAGGTGAAGGAAGGGTTTGGTAATCAGATAAATCTGTGTCGGGACCGAGGATTGAACCCCGGCCGCCAGCACAGAAGTCTGACACCTTACCCCTAGACTGCCAGGTCACCAATTGAATATTGCTTAAGTACAAACATAAGAATTTAATTTTCTTCACATGCTGATATCAACAGTTGATGAATGATTATATGTCATGACTCATGGGTTAGATATGAAAAAGAGTTGTCACTAAATTCCAAGACACCCTTGTCAGCTATTCAAAAATGTTTACATCGCCACGTGAAGAAAGTTAAACTCTTATGTTTGTACTGAAACAATCTCTGATTTATTGTGACAAAAAAAAAGTTTTGACACACAGACTTAAAAAAACAATGATCTTTTCTCACCTTCACTACATCCCCAACTTATTTATATAAAGTAAAACAATAATATAAATCACTTTAAATTTATCTTATACAAAGGATACTTTTTAATACCAGCTGTATGCCTTGAAATTCAAAAGGTATACTGTCATAATAATTATAAGTTCCCTTAAAATCCCAAATTGAAAATAATTATAGAAAAAAAACTTATATTTATATGTCATATGTAAATTTCTGTGAGTTAGTATAGCATTCATAATTTAGATGAATGTATTTTTTTATTTTGAATTTTTTCACAATTTGTGTACCAATCATAGGGTAAAATTATATTTCTATATAATCATAAATGAATGGGTACAAACAAGAACTTTTATTTATATAATCAACGCTTTTAAAATGCTGATCATATGGATCACAGTTTTTAAAAGAAAATCAAGTATCTTGTGTCAAATAGATAGATATATGATAGATTTATTTATTCCTAAACTTTTTAGAGTAGATTTAAATTTTACTGATGATGTCATGATCGTTAAAAATACGTGTTTTCTTACCATCAAAATCTAAAATAAACATTCTACTATTTTTTAAGCCTTGGGTAATAAAATGGCCTAGTTGTTGATGATGAATCTACAACACTGGCATTTTTCTGAAGGATGCCAGTCTTTATAAAAGGTATGTGTTTTGTCAAGGTCATGCAATTGAAGTGTAACTGAGAAGCAGTGCACACCAGCCACACACCTCGAAGTTAATCACAATAGTGCTTTGTGTTGGGCTGAGCTACCCAGGATTATTCCTGTGCTGTGGATGACAATTTCTTCATGTCCATCATAAACTCAGCCTTAAACTATGAGTGAAGCATGATTCTGAGCACCGGACGAGTCCTGGATAGCTCACTGGTATATAATTGGCACAATAAGCCAAAGATCTCAGGTTTGATTCCCATGTCAAGGTGTCATTTTTCAACCAATTTAAATTAATTAGATTGTAATACGACTTAGTCACACAAGTGTTATACACGCATGTCAATCAAGTGTAGGAGATCCACCTTAACACAAGGATTAAATCCATGATGTAGGAAAAATAAGCCATTCTAAAATACTTTGTTTTTTAATACCAGCAGCACTCTTAAATCTTATTTTGTAACTTACATTGAAGTAATACAATCATCACACAAAATTGAACTTTTCAGTTGCTAAGTCATGGTGTCATCACATATAGTACACACATTAAACACAGTAACATAGTTATATACATTAGAGTACAAAGGCTGTTCTAAAAGAAAATATAATACACCAGAAGCATGAATATCGCCGTACCTAAAGGTGTTTTAGTGAGACTTTATATTAAAGCTGTAAGGCAGATTGACAAGTTTTGTTAGAATAGTATGCACTTTGCATGCACACGAAATTATACAACTGATTAAACATTAAAATAAACTATTTGTAAGTCATTCTGGGAAAGAGAACTAAAGTCGATTTTAAGATAAATAAAGCTTTTGATTCTGAGAATTATGATCCAATATAAATTTCCTGATAACGTTTTGTTTCCATTTTGTAATGTGAAGTTTAGAAAAGAAATTATTTAGAAAATTTATGGTGTAATTAATGAACATCTGGGGCGTTGGTTTTGTAATATTAGGTTAGTCACCGATTTTTGTTCACACAAACAATACATATTTATCAGCTCTTCTCCCTCCATTTTAAAACTTAAGATATAAACTAAATATATTTTAAATAATGTGAGTGCACATATTACACAAAACATTGTTTTAAGAGTCAAAATTAAAAGTAAATAATAATAGTTGTTCAGTCTCTGAACTGTATATATTTAATATTGTAAAATAGTTTTTGTGTAATAATTTGTTCAACATAGTTTTTTATATAATACTTTATACATATTGGTTTTGTATTTGTTATTTATTCTTTGGCCGTTTTCCCACCGTTTTAGAGAGAGTCTTGCCGTTTTTGATGGTTTCCCTCCATTTGAAGAGAGGTGAAAGGGAGGGAAAAGAAAAAGTCATTTGTTTTTTTAGAGAGAGAGGCATTTGAGCGGGGTAGTCAGGATCCATAGGTTGTTTGCCAGAATGGGTGCATTAATTTATGCACAAATTGGTGTTCAAGTGTGAGTCGGGTGTTACAGGCCCTAAAGTCAACTTCTTTATCAAGGAACAACAAGAGTTTGAAAGAAGCCGCTAAGTTAGCCCCTTGTTTCCCCATTTCTTCCTACTCTTAGCCCAGCAACCCACAAGGTAGGCCTCCATTATCGGCGATCCTCATTTGGATGAGATAAGCAATTCTTATCACATTTTTATATTGAATACAGTCTACTTTCCTTGTTTTCACTGGTTATTTTAATCGTTTGTTGACTGGAACGAATAATAGTAATTTTTGTAAAGGTCCAAAGTGTTAAAACGGGAAAATCACAAGATTTCTCATGAAACTACTATCATTTAAAAAATATTAGCTCTATTTTTTAATTCACCTGTAATGAATTGTGTTATTTGTACATGAAATAGTTCTTAATGGGGGCCTATGTGGGTTAATGTTTAGAGTCAGTTAGTAGAACAGTTACATGCCTGATTATCTTTTAAATAATTCTTTTGTCAAGTACTAACATTGTCCCCCCCCCCATCCTTTTCCGCCAAAATTACCCAAAGCCCTCTTCATGACACACTTCTTGACAAAGAGTTAAATTTATTTTAGTATAGTTTATGATATTACTGTTTGTTTGTATACATATTATGAGCAATACAAATGTATTAATAGTTTAGCCCCACATCTAAACACCAAACAATTTGACAACTACGTCAAGACTAGCTTCTGCTGTGATTAACAGCCATACCCCCAGAGTAGGGATAGAGGTGTGGGAATCTGAAAGGAGTGATGACAACTAGACAAAAGTAAGGTGGGTCTCAATAGGTAAAGGGAAATAAATAAATAATATTTTAAATGTACAAGAAGCATTAAGTTAGATCACTTTGAGAGTTGTTTTTTTAAAACCTTAGCAGTCCAAAAAAAGGTTTCGGGACACTTAGTCACATCCCTGACACTACACCCCTGATGAACATGATCTGATGAACATGATGAAAATATTTATTTTAAATTTCATTTTAATTTATTTGAGATATTTAAAGTGCACTTTCTGAACCGACTGATTATATCAACACACGATAATTTCTATGAGTGAGAGCGAGAGGGCCTGCCAATTTTGGCTAGAAAGATAATTTCACAAGGTTTTTTACATGCGACCGACGGCTTTACTTCTTCTTCGAAGGAAGTTGCGCTACTGATTTTATTGCTCTAGAAAAATATGTCAAACACAGATAGATTTATTGCTTAAAGGATACAGATATAGTTGTGTTAAAATTGGAATTCTGACTATAATGTCCCTTTCCAAGAAATGTTTCACAAATAATTTATAACTTTCTGAATTCTTGAAGATGGTAGATCAATACTCAAGTCAAAATATACCTTGTGGTGACAGTAAATAGATTACTAAAAGGATTCATGCAAATAAAATGTCATTAAAGCATACACTGGAATAAAAATCAAAGTTGACAGGCACCACCTAAATATTTAGTAGCCCCAAATCTGTCAGCAAAGCAGAAATATTAATCAAGTTTATGAACAATGGTTAGGTTTATTTTAATCCCTGAAAGACACCATGAATTAAAAACACTAAATAAAAACAAAAACAAATGATTTTGGAGAGTGAAAAGAATAAATAAACTAGCAGGTTTGTTACAAACAAATATTTTACTTTATTCTTCAAATGCTGCATTTGAATGGTTTTTTTAAAATTTGTAAGCCTAATCATTAATCAATATATCATAATTATATTGAATGTGCTCCCTTGTTTATGTTTCAAATCATGATTCTCTACTGGACCTCAAATTATTTCGATGTGTCGTTTTATTAAACTACTATAAGATTGTCTACCCAGTCGATTAGTATGTGTATTCTCTCTTAACCCCCCCCCCCTTCCCAACCATGGTAGCAACACTTTGAAAGGGATTATTTCTTAGATGTTTGCATGAAATAATGATAAAATACCTGAAAATGTAATGTTTGAGCACTCATAAAATTATACTGTTGGAACTCCAAACATATATGTACATTTACAGGGTGAGTTTTAACTTATATTACAAAAGTTAGGTGCATATTCCTTATGAAGAACTAGAAAAAAAAATGTGTACAAAGTTTTTCTCTTAAGTCTAAGAGTGTGTGTGTATACATACATACACACACACACACACACACACATGTATATTAAAGTTTATTTTCCCAAGCTTTGGTTCCAATAATGAATGAAAATGTGTAAATATGTGTAAAATATGCTTGTATTCAAACAAGAAAGAACATGCATAACCCTTTAAATTTTTCTTAATATCTAGAAATAAAATTAAGCAAGAGTAAGGCTACTTGCTAGTGAGCTTTAAATCACTTCAGAAGAAAAAAAATCTCCATGTTGGTACAACTGGCATCGTTAAAGAAAGTCTGGACAGAAATCTTGATTAACTAATTGTTTATAGCAATGATTATATGCGACTAATATGTAGTAAAATAGAACCAACAAGTCCGGGGTTGGGGGATTATTTTATATTATGCTAGCAGCATTACAAGGCTGCCACAGCAAACAAGTCAGCAAGAAGCTATCAGAATGGAATAGCAAAAAGGAACCTAGGCAGTAACTAGGTCGATTTTAGCACTTTAACGACTTACATTTCTATTATAATTACGCATCTTCCTATACTCATTTAAATCCCTTAAAAAGTAAATATAAAGCTAAAACATATATATTGTGACCCCAAACAAAACATGCTGCAACCCCCATGTTGGAAACCGCTGCTTTATTATAACACAGTTGGAAGCAATATTTAACTAGTAAGCTCCAGAGATGTAGAACTCGCTCGTTACTTTATCAAAAAATTTGCAATTTGGCCATGTTTATTAAAAACATTTTCAACTGTAAAATAAAGCAATAAAAAATGGAATTTATTGATATTTCTACAGTATTTTGATACCTGTCTACCAATGTCCTGCTTCATAACCTCATGGAAGTTGCCCTAAAATATTAATACTGGTACATGATTAAAATATTCAAAACATATTTCAATTTAGCCCGTGAGGTTAAAGGGGCTTCCCCTGACATTTTATTAAATAACTTTTGGCAAATTCGAAATCAGCACTCTAGACAACATGGTTAAATGAAATTTCATGCAAATCGAACATCAAATAACTAATTTAAAAATGAATCCCAAATTTGAAAATGTTAAAAGGTGAAAGAAAACTTATTTTTTGTTTAATGCGGTTAACTTAACCAAATTAAGAATTATAAGAGTTGTAACAATGTAACATAGCCCTATTATTGCTCTTCCTTCATTGTTGCTTTGAGCCTACATAGCTTTCATGAAAGCCAATTTAATAAACAATGAAATAAGATAATATATCAGTTCAATTCAAAATAGTATGGATACTTGCTAGAAAAATTAGTGTGTATTTCAGAAGTCAAACACTAACACTAACCTCAATGTCCTCATTTCATCAGTCAGAGCTTTCAATAAGAAAACAATAAAATGTTGCTTAGCATTCACTGCATTTATGCCTTCAAAATTTAATAAAGCCCTAATTAAGGCTGTTGAAGTATAGGTCAAACATTGCTGGCTGAATGAAATTTTACTATTGGGCAGCTCATGTTGTTCCCTTACGATTCGTTTCCATACCTCATTCGGCATACACTCACCGGCCGTTGTCTCTGCCTACTGACAACGGTGCTACTTGATTAACTAAGCTTTATACAATCTACTACAGAAGGAATCTCCTTTCAATGTTTGATGATGTGTGAAGTTGAGATTTTTTGTAGAGTAGAGATCACTAATTGGTAAATTTTAAATTTGTCTGTACAGGTCTGTGGTTAAGGACTTTCATAATAGAAATTAATGGGGTACAGAATAAGCCTATAATTTCCCAACTCCAAATCTAAAATCTCACAAAATTCCCAACTTTAAAGTGTTCAACCAACATGGGAGGGGGGTGGCACCCACCAACCCCCACAAACTCGCCGGTGTGATGCCACTGCCTTGGTTGAATCGTCTGGACATCAGGCAGTTGTTGTGTGTTAAAACTTTGTAATTGTGAAGATCTTGCAAGCAATCTGTTACATTTTGTATACTAACGAAGAAAAGAGAAATTATATAAAAAAAAGAATAAATAGTTTTTATAGCCATTCATTCATGTAGCTTGTTGAGAGCAGCTTGAGTCAAAATAATTCAAAGTTGTATTTTTTTTATTAACAAACTTAAAATTAAGTCAGTTTGGAATGAACTTATGAAGAATGCTTTGTAACATTATTAATTAAAGTGTAAAGAAACACAAGTATTTTTACAGTTTTTATAACAAAATACTTTTTGCCATAATAAATAAAATCTATAACATCTAACTTAAGTAGTTAATCCAACTCAAGCCAGATGTCCCTTCAAGGCACAGTTTTTTGTTCAACTTTAGAAAACAGTGGAATATGAATGATACCAATAAAACAATTTTCTTTAAATACAATTAAATTGAAAAATCGAACTTTGATAAGTTTTCTGGCTTGAGTGTAATCATGCATCTATGTTCCTGATTAACTGGCCTCAAGTTGCGCTCTTAATACATTAGTTTTGTTGCTGGGATACTCTTTAGAAATATTTCAATTACTGCTGTTTAGTTAAGGAAGGTTCCTTTTATATACTGCATTAAAAATCCAACCTTAATTTAGAGACCTATCTATATATTTAAATATATCACTAATCCTACATTACAATTAAAAAAGTGGAAATATTAATCAAATTTGTTGACTGTGTAATGTGATGTGTGTGTATGTGTAAATATAGTGGCTAATGTACTAGGATTTCAAATCTGAGTAGTTTTTGAAATTACATTCAAAATGATAAAAATTGTTTAATAAACACACACACCTGATTAACAGTTAAATTCAGTTTTTTAGCTAGTGTTGCCTATCTTGGCATTACCTTAGCTCGTGGAGAACGTCCAAGCGTTGGTAGTACTGCATACCACTTTGTCAAAACTCAAAAGCATCACTGATTGTAAGTATTTCTAGAAAAGAAAATGTGACTGTCTCACACGGAAAATTAGTAATGTATTTGTTTAAATCCAAACATAGTGAAAGAAAAATTAGGGGATGAAATAATATTATCTGTGTGTGTTCTGTATTTAGTGTAACAAACCATTAGAAATGTTAAAGAAAACTTGTGAATAATTATTATACCTTATCTTATAGCAGCAACATTTTAAAATGTACCGGGAAATAGTTTTTATAATTTTTTTAATTAGTAAGAAATGTAATTTTTTGTTTAGTTTTCTATAATATAATAGAAGGATTAAGGAAAAGCAGTGGATTTATATGATCTAAATTTATGTGAAATCTAGAAAAGCATTATTTCTCTTGCGCTACGGTGCTTATTAGTCTGGCCACCACATAAGGAAGCATAGGCCACATAAGCTTCCACAAGGTAGCAAAGCAAAAAACTGAGTGAAATGTCCTAATGACTTACAAATGAAGGTGGAGTTGTCTTCTCTTCTTCTTTTTGTTTTTTGGGGGAAGCTGGCACGATGAAAGACTTTGAGACCAATTTCATCAGCTAAATAGGAAATGTTGCGAAGCAAAACAAAAATAAATAAAGTAATACGGATACAACTAAATAACAAAAATAATGATGAAAAACATATTTAAAAGGAAGGCTAAAGTCAAAAGGGAAGAAAAAATACCAAGCATACAACTATTATATAAGTAACTAAACTACTCATTCATCATCATCAGCATCGTTTCCAACCTGTGGCTGGGTCAGTTTAGTAAAATGTCTCCATATTCCTCTATCCTTCCACCATTATTCCTCCTTTAATTACTTCCATTCTTCTCCTCTCACTTAAACACTTTTTGCTATCTGCTCCTTCTTTCTTGGTCTCCCTTCCGGTCTTTTTCATATATACTTCATTTTTGTAATTCTCATTGGTATTCTCTCCTTTTCCATTCTCATTGCATGTCCATACCATCCCAGTCTTTCTTCCTCTACTATCTCATGTACTCTCTGTACCCCTATTCTTTATCAGATAACTTCATTCCTAATTCTGTTTCTCCTCGTGACAGCTAACATGCTCCTCACAAACTTCATTCTCATGACCTACACTTTCCTAGTCTCTCTTACATTCAATATCCATGTTTAAACTATTCATTATGTGTGTTAATAATTTGTGTACAATGTAATTAACAACTAATTTATAACTATGACAGGCCTAGAAAGCAGGTAGTGGAAAATATATGGCTTGAATTAAAAAAACTGACCCAGGCCACAGGCTGGAAGCAGTAATGGATGTAAAAAGTAAAAATCTATTTCACAAACAAATTTTATATTGTACGTCATATAAAATGTAATTTTAATTTGGTTCAAAGACCAGTTTATGGGAGCAAAAGATAAAATATTTCCATATTCATAAGAAATTAAAATGGATAAAAATTAAATTTTACTGTATATCTTAGACTCATAAGCAATTAAGTTTATTCATTTTTGACTATAACTGTACCATAATATTGGCATAGCTTTTTGGTAAAATGAACTCTAAACTCAATTCAAAGAATAAAATTTTTGTTGTAGAAAGTTTTTTTATCTCCCCCCCCCCCCTCCCTCAGCCTTCGCTACTGTAGGCGAGGTGGTAAGTGAACCCAAAGAAAAGTTACCTACCATGTAACCATTTGCCAAACCATATGATCTGCAAGACTATAATTATGTTGATATGTTGTCACTTTTGGTAGTCAAAACTTTCACAACAAACAATTAGGTTTTTCTTTTAACGGTTTTTACATCTTCTGCTAGATGCCAGTTACCACCACTCTTATGGCGAATTGACTCTATATCACTACTCTTATAAGGCTACATATATAGTTTTAATATGGACAGCAAAAAAAATCTTACTTAGGTGAAAATTAATCAAACTAAACTAAATTAATTAACAAAGCTACTAAACAAATAAAAACAGTCAATTAGTTTAATATCAGTGTTATAGGAATTAGCGGCCCAAAGATGACCAGGAAAGTAAGCAAAATTGAAAATTCTAATTTTCCATAATGTCTCAAAATAACATTAGTTGGTCAATAAATAATGAAGGGATTAAGATTTTACTAGAACAGATAATACATGTATACATCTACTAAGCCTACAACAAAAATCTACATCACTGTTTATGTATTCAAAGTTTAATGTTAAAACAGAAAACTACGTTAATTACACATAAATTGCTAAGAGAGCATGCAACATTTAAATTCAACTCTAATAGAAGTTTACAAAAATATAAGTGCAGAGCCCACCACTGATGTTGATGCCAGATTTGAAAAAAGATTTGTAATATCTGTCAGTAGTGATTTTTGTTTATAGGGTAAACTGTAGAAATAATGTTACACATTTATTGTAGAATAAAGTACTAGCCATTAAATAAAAACTCATACTTTGAGACAAAAGGTGATTACTATAAAGAATAAAAATGATAAATATTTAGTTAACTTTATGGTACATCTAATATAACAATGCTTTCAATTGATAGGCCTATATTTTTACTAGCGCTTATGTAAAAACAGACCCCTGCTTACATATTTTTAGGTTGTTATTAAATATATACGAGATATTAAAAACAAGATAAAAAACATAATAAGCTCTCTAAACAGAGAGTAGAAGTGGTCTTATTTGGGGAACTAGGAGTGTAACACACTGCAGCATATTCCTCAATTTTTATTCTTGTTAAAAATGACAACTTACCTGTCCATACAAAATAATTATCATCTACCAAGACATCCAGTTAACATCCCATGAAAATTCTAATAATTTAAAAATTACATCCAAATGATATTCATATAATATTTATGTAACTTTACAAGCTGACTTGATGTGTGTATTTAATGTTTAGATCAAATAAAAAAAAATTATAATAGATGTCCAGACCATATCAATCAATCAACATTTATTTAAAGCAAAATGTCTATTGAATACAATGAAATATGAATGTAAAGAAGTGTATTTAAAAGTGAAATAGTTAGCAGATTTCCCAATGATGATAATTGTGTGAAAATATTTTAAAGTGATGTATTTAGTAGCTGTCCATATAGATATATTTAAGAATCAGGCCTATATAGCCAAGCATTATTTATGAAAGAAGTTTTAAAGTGTAGTTTATGAAGTAGTTTTTGTTATGAAACAAACTACGTTTAGACATTCTGAGAATATGTAAGAATAAATACCCAAACTTGACATTTTCTAAATATATTTTGCAAAGTTAGTATGAGAAGTCTTATAGATAGATATCTTGTAGATTTCCTATGGATATTTTTGTTACTTTAAGTATGACAGAAGTTAAAGATCATTTATAACCAACACCTATATTAAATAACAGGATTAATATTAATACAAGTGTTAATTTTACACAGGACAGAAGACAAAGTAAATTAATATTTTTCAAACTTTTGCTAAGAACACTGATAGTAAAGAATTAAAGTGTGTTGAAGTTTGTTTTCATGAAGAATTTACTAAACATTTTAAACCAAAATTTCATTATCATAACCCAAACCATATGTTTGAAATCGGCTATATTATCAGTTTGCTTTTAAATGAGTTATATTTTCAAGTACAAAATTATATGTCTACCTACAATGTGTGTGTTAAGGGTGGCACACACCTTAGTACGGAGATGTGTCAATTTTACAGATGCCCAAAAATTTCCTGTTATTTAAGAGGTGTTTTTGTATTTAAAAATATGGTCCACACTAAAATGAAGGAGAAAGGCAAAACCATGTCTTTAGGGGATTAAAAACTTGTATTTTAAGTTGTGTAATTTTAGCTGAGATCAAAATAAATGGTTAGAAACAATCCTCACACAAATAAAGTTAAGTTTTAACAAGGTCAAAACTGAAAATTTGTTTTGGTTGATGAATATTTTAGTGATTTTGAAGCTTCATAACTTTCATTCCTGTAAAAAATACCGCAGTGAGGTTATTTCCCTTAACATTCAATTTTTTGACCAGCAGAGTGTAAATTGAAAGTTTGAAAAATATTGAATTAGACTGTGAAAAAAAGAAAGTCATCAAATACATTCAATCGAATGGAACTCACAGCAATTTGCGTTTTCTCATCAATTTCTCGATCTTGAAGCAAGTTGCCTCCAAGTAGTTGACGAATCTGTTATCAAACAAGTTCACAGCAAACATAGCACAAACAAAAATATAAACTATCAATCTGGACATCATTACACACAAACCTCTGTTTACAATTATATCAAATACACATGTGGACCTCATTATGCTCGTTAATCTGGTCATCACGATGCACAAAAATCTCGGCAGCAGCACACTTCTCATAATTATATACAGTTCACTATTAAAACACTATCTATAGTAATAGATTATTATTTCAACAAAACATTTTCTGAGTATTAAATGATTTAATGGATAAAATCGTTCTCCAATTTGCATGTAAATTGTATGTTTTTAATTTGATTATTTACATAACCAATTAAGGACTTGTGACATCACGGCCAGTCAAGATAAAATTTCCCATGTTAATGGATCTACATTTTTTCAGCAGTTTTTTCATATTTAACATTTAAAAAGAACCCATAAATTGTTAAATAATTATAAAAATTGTCATAAAGTGTCAGAAAATTATTATTTTTATTTTCAAGTAGTTTTTTGTAAATATAGTTTTTATAAATAGTCTACATCCTAGGCTTAGTCCCCAAATGGCCTTTAGGAGTCTTCCTGCCAAGATATAGATTAAAAATGTCCGTGATAGCATATGTCAATTTAAAATAGGAAACATGTCGGAGGGTGAACTGCTTATTTTCTTCGCTTTCTTTTTATTTCATAGATTGGTGTATAAATGTGATAATGAATAGACTACTTGGGTGCGTCGAGTTAAGATGCAGACAGCTTTGAAAAAATAGCTTCAAAATCTCCAAGTTGGCAATGTCGTGAAACATATTTTCCTAATTGATAAACCTTAGTTTTTCTGTGGAAACTATAAAATACAATATGTGTAGTTTAAGAATAACTATATTTCCACTATCAACATTTTTTTATGGTGCCCAAAATTATAATAAAAACTTGCGATAATAAAATAAAACACCCTTGATCGCCTAGTAATAGTAAAATTGTTTGTATCAAACAAGTTATAGGAAAGAAGGATAGGAACAAAAAGCACAAACACAATATGGGTTTCTACAATTAAAAGAGAACCTTAGATTGTGAAAAGCTTATTGTACTATTTATTCACATATTTTTCCAATACTTTCCTTTAGTGCGCACTATGCCAGGTCAAAAATGATAAATCGATAAAGGGAAAAGGCGTTTTCTTAAATAATTAAAATAATTAATAACACAACAAGCTAACAAACGATTGCAACTAACAAATGCATAGTGAATTTGATCAAAAGTAATAATGAACACTAAGGAATAGATATTGTCTTGATGTAAAGCTAAACAAAATAATAGTGAAAAATACATAAATCGCATAATTTCTAGAAGGTTATACCACTTTTTAACATTTTTAAAAGCTATTGTTTAACAAATTAGTGATTAAATACATTTACTTACTTAATTGGCTTATTTTTTTTAGTATATTTTGAGATTAGATAACGTATGGTTCACTTTCCACAGTGTTTACACCAGCAAGTCCTTGCTGACTGACATCAATACTGACCTTCAGGTGGAAGAACTGTAAACACAGTTTCTAATTCTTCCAAGGTGCTTGTGGAATTTAATAACATCTAATGTCATGGGGGGTTGGAACTCTAATTGCCTTTACCTATCTTGTTCTGTCAGTCCTTTAGTTCTAATCAATGTCTGTCGAGTGAATTAAACTCAAATTAAGGAAGAGGGTAATTTTTTATGGTCAGCAAAAAACATATTCACATTTAAAATAGAAACTAATTTCTTTGAGAATATCCTTAGTGCAGGTGTATAGTTAAGCAAACACTTGACTCATCAACCCAAGTTGACTCACTTTGCATAATTAATACTATTACACGCTTAAGTAGTAAATACAGATAATAAAAATGAACATTGGTAATTTGACCGTTAAAATGACTATCGGTACTATATCAGTGTCATGCACTCATTTTACCCTTAACTCACCACCAAGAATTCGTTCTTATCAACCCTCTGGTTACCATCAGTGTCAAACATGTTGAACGCAATTTCAAATCCGGTTCGAGGCTCTATTAAAAAAAAGAAGAAGATAAATTGTCATGCCATGCCAAGAATCACAAATTATCTCAGTTAATAAAATCACCAGAATTAAGTCAAAATAGACTATTAGTTTAACTTTGTTTAGTAAAAGTATGAAACATGCAACAAGTATACATTTAATACATTTATGTATGAAGTGTCATAAACATAAAATTGACAAAAGTTGTTTTTGAGATTAAAAATTATTTTACTTTCTAAAATTGTATCAAAACAAACAAAGTTCCAAACATCAACCATCATATTTAAAAATAATAATCATGTTTTTGTGAAGTAATTTTAACAACTTTTAAAAAAAAGAAGAAAAAGAGAGCTTATTTTAGCGGAGTTAAGTGTGTGTAACCTTTATAGATGATATGTTGTTGAGCATCTAACACCTTAGCTCAGTTGGTAGCGTGTCTGTCTACTGGGCAAAGAGTCCCTAGTTCGATTCCCAGCATGGCTGGGGACTGGATGTTGTGCTTGTCTTAGTATTAAGTTAGATTATAACGAATATGAAGCTACAACAAGCCTAGCAATCCGGTGGTGGAAAATATATGGCTTGAATCTAAAACTGACCCAGACCACAGGCTAGAACCACTAGTGGATGTAAAAAAAATCCTTATTAAGTAAAATGTTGAGGTACTTACTAGTGAGGATGGAGAGAAGGAACAAGTACTCTGTGTAGGAAATAATACCTGTAAACAAAGGGAACAACGCTAAGTATTCAATAGACAGTTGGTTTTAAACGGTAGAAATATTTGCAAACATGTCGAAAAGGTATCTCGAACACAGTTATGAAGATCTTAATTTGACACAACATTTTTAAGCAATAGTTAATAGAAGGAAGTAATTTGTAATTTGTGTAATTTAGAGTGTGAACCAAATCACAACACACAAAAATTGTACTGATTTTATTAATTTACTAAAAAAGTGTTCTCTTTGTTATTCATGACGTATTGACATGCCAGACAAAAGAGCATTCGTCAGTGGCACTAAGCCTAAATAACATTCTAAACATTCAATTTTAAATATTAATACTTTAACTAAAATGGTGCATTTTTTTATAGATTCTAAATAATTATATATAAAAGGAGCTATTGTTGAAAAGTATCCAAATAAATAAAGTCCAACTCTCCTTTCATGCATTGACCTTAATTTTCTAAACCATTTCAATAGCCTATATATTTGTAATGCTTTAATTCATATGGAACTATACTATAACTAAACGGCGAGGCACTTCTATTTTAGACAACAGTGACAGAAAATAGAAGCCATTCAGAAGCAGGAAATCATCAGTGTATACAAACATTTTAAAATGATGCAAATCAAACTTTCAGATGGCGTTTATGAATTATTTTATGCTGTAAAATAAGAAGAGCCAGTCGCAAGGAAGTGCAAGGATAACATAAACATGGTGAGTGTAGCTCAAGAAGTAAAATGTTTGCTCTCTAAGTCTTTCAATGTGTACTGCTGCCAATGGACAAAGAGGTATTGGCTACCACAGTATTGCCCTAGGTTTCATTCTATCCAACCTCTACAGGAGGGTGTTAAAATGAGTCCAGTGACAGCAGTGTAAAGTGATAGAACAGTGTTCCTCATTTAATTGTGAATACCATAAGCTATGTAAGTTTCAATGAAAACTATAAGCTGCTTTTAGAGCCAGCCATCTTATTATAATATTGCAAATAAGTATTCAAGATAAATAATTAATGATCACTCCAGTTTAAATTGTATATGTTCTCCTGTGAGCGGGAAGATAAAAAACATATTTTCCTGATAAGTCTTTATCCAATTAACTTTTACAACACAGCTCTCTTGCCTGACAAAAAAAAAAGTTCTAATAAAAATTAATGGCTAAATTGATGTTTATGTTGAGGTGGGGATGTAGGTAACATGAGAAAAAGTCAGGGTTTCCACAATTTTTATAGCAAGACATTTTCTTGGCTGAAATATTAAAATAAAAATTGTTTCAACACAGATGTTAAGAGTTTAATTTTCTTCGCATGGTGATATCAAGAGTTGTTGAATATCTTTCATGGGGTTAGCACCACTAGATAAGTACAAATTTTAAATGAAGATAAAAAGGAAATAATTAAATTCCAGGACACCATTGAAACATTCAAGAGGTGTTGGTATCACCATGTGAAGAAAATTAAACTCTATATTTCTACTGGAGTATTATTTGATTAATTTTGCCCAAAAAATGTTTTTATCTAAAAACCGCAAACACAATTACCTTTCCTCGCGTTCCTTACATCCCTGCCTTAAGAGCCCACCTCAATATTGATTAACTGGGATAATAGAAACAAGATCATGCAAAAAAAATAATCAAATTTAAGAACGATTTTCTGCATTTTTCCCTTGGCAACAGTGAAAATGAGATTGATGAAATTCATTTATTTATTTCTAAAATAATAACAGTTTTTCAATTGCATCCTATTGTTTTAAATATGATAAAATTGTATCATTGTTCTCAAGTCCACTCTTTTCTCATGTAGTTTGCAGTAAACCTCACAAATCTGCATCTGGTTCAAGTTGTATTAATTGCCTAAGTTGGGTATTATACATGGGGTGAGACATTTCTTATGTCCTGTACTAAATGACCTCGAAAAATATTTTAGTAACTATACATGGTAAATCCCAATATTACACTATTTTAATCTGAGATTTGGTACACATAAGTTGGAATATCATTTATACACTAAATCTAAATGTGTTGATAGGAGTTGTGCACAATGCAGGTCATTCTAATGAGAACGAAGCAGAAAATAGCAGCCAATGGTGAAATGAGTTAAACTACAGTCCAATTTTCATAAGAAGAGCCTTTTTTGATAGCTAGAAAAGTTACTAGATTTACCTTCACATATTCAAACATTAATTTATGTTATCTAAAGCTGTCACTTTTGATAGATATTATCGATACAGGATGTTTAGTGGGTCACAAAAGTCATGAAAAAGTTACTAATTGCAAAAAAGTTCACGAAAGTCCCTGAAAAGTCACCAATTTTCAATATTTTGGTCATAAAGTCACAAAAATATTGTTTGAATTCACTGCATATTGTAACAACGCGAACACATCGTAAGTCACACCCCATACTATGATGCCACGCGATAGCCGCAAGTTACATGATTGTTTTTAACATGATACCAAGGATAAAGTTAACGTTCACCATCTAATTAAAGTTTAATGTTGTGCGTGAATGCAATATGCCTATATAATGCATTATATAATGTTCCACCATTTACCAAAGGAATTTTGTGGTCATAAAAGGTCACGAAAAAGTCACTTATTTTTGTTTCTCCAACTCAATACACACCCTGTTATAAAATGTGTGTTGAACATACATTTTCTTTTTTAAATAGTATTTTCTAAAAGTTTCTTCCTACCAAAATTGTACTGTAGGTGAATTTTTTGGCACAAACAAGGTAAATAAAGGTATTTTAATTTCTACCACCAGGAGATACTGTCCTCTTCTTCCATGATGTGGTCAACGCTACAACATAAAACAACGCTTGACAACACAAATCAACTACTATCACTCTTGAATATCACTCTAAGGAAAGACGGGAGGTATTAGTGATGTGATATACTGTGATTAGTTTGTTATAGCTTAAGCAAAATTAACTTTTAAAACACAAAACAAGTAATTTCACTATTAATAATTAAATATTTGGTTACAAAAGTTATTAAGATGAGGTAATAAAATTACTTCATAAAATAGAAAAAAAAGGTAGTAAAAGGCAGGTAATAGGAAGCATGCGGGCATTTTCCTGGACGAATAATTAAAAACTACACAAAACATAACTATTAGGACTGAACTCCAGTCTCATTGCTTGCAGTCAGCAGGAAGACTATCAGTACAGCCAACACTGACAGTTCATTATGATATGACTGAATGTAAGGACATCTTGTACCATAACTATTGCCCAACTGTGGATATTAATTTTAATAGAATTGAGAGATGACACCTGTTCAAGATAATCAAAACTAGAAGCTTTGGCTTAGCATGTTAATGCTCTACCACTGAACAAATCCAGGTCCATTCTATGCTTAGGGTCATTCATCAATCACAGTTTAAGAAACAGTCTGTGATAAGCATGTGTGATGTCACTACTTATAACTATACTAACCACAGCCACAGGTGACTCTGGGTCAGCTGGCGCTTGTACAAGTATACATTTACAATTTAATGTACAAGTATAAGTGGCACACAATTAAAAAAAGGTCAATATTGGAGCACAAATTATAAAATGTGTGTATAAGGAGATCTAGATTTATTATTCATGTTTGTTAAACTAACTTACACTTTTTTTCTTAACAAAAATTTACAACTGGCATCACCTTATACTACCAAGATGGCGAGATAGTAATTAATAAATTATACTCTGTAAATAAAAGGGCTAATAGATAGTAGAGAGGCAAAACAATCAGGGCGAGCCAGAAGATTCAGAACAGCAGCATTTTTGAGAGCCCCTTTCACATAATATATATTCATTAATGCACTTTATTAATTTGTCTTACCATAACTAGCAAAAAACAAACAAAACCTTTCAGGCAGGTGTGTTGTGACAGATCATAAATAATAGATCATCAAATCTAGGTGGGGGGGGGGGCTGACAAAAACTGCCCTCCTCTGGCAGGCCCAGAAAGCTGTGTTAACAATAACTATTATAAAAGAAAACGTGCCATAATTTGCAAGTATTTTCCATTTAAGAGTATTTACTTTAATTCTCCTTTTATTAATAGTATTAATAATATACACAACAAGAATACCAACATTTAAAATTAGAGCAAGTTGTATTTCTATTGATTCGTGAGATTTGAGATTCCAATAAGAATGTAAGATGATGCCGACTCACCCTTGTCTCGTAGGGTGCGGAACATCTGGGGTGAACTCTGGCTGAGGGGTGGAGTTTGATCTCGAATCATTTCCAGCTCTTTGCTCGTCAGCACGCGGCGCTTCAAACGAGCTGGAAAATAGAACACTTAAATCTAGCTAAACCTTTTTCCTGTAACATATAGGATAATACCTTGCTTATGCCTCAATGTTATTATCGATGGAAATATGTGACAGCAGGAAAAAGCTATAGATCAACTTTCACATATTCATATGACATTTCATGTGGACTGCAGTAGTCACATTTTATAGATATTCTCAATAATTTAAAAGATGACAGGTGTAGTTCACATGACTTTAGGGCTTAATGTATACAAATTATGGGTGTGCAAAGGTTAAAATTTTTAAAATGTGAATCAATGTCGAAGAGAAGATTAAAACGAGTGAAGTCACAAAAAGATAAGGTTTTCATTGTTATCATATAATGCTACTTTTAAATTAGCCTTCAAGTTCAAAGAGATAGTTAAGAGGAAAAAACAAAGCCCAATTTATTATTTTATGCTGACATTTATCTATACTTAGTGTTTTACCAGTAATAACAGTTATAAAATAATTTTTAGTAGCAGCTTTAAAAATATAATATAATATTTAGTGAAATATTTCAAATTTGTTCAAAATATATTTAAGTTTAGATATCATATTCTGAAAATTGAAAAATGACGGACACGGGAATTAAACCCATGTGCAGGTGCCATTTTTCAATTTTCAGAATATGATATCTAAAATGGTGTGATCCTCACTAAAATGCATAAATGATAGCTTTGGCTATTTAATTCATTAAGTTTAATTATTCCTTCAAAATGTTTCAAAAATAGTAAAGATCATTGCAAGTGTCGAAGTGATTTGACCTTCCACCTTATGACATTCGACACCTCGAATATAAAATTATTTCATAAATTTAATAAATGTCCAAAAAGTCCTTACCTATTTGAATGGGACTGTAACTATAATGGATAATGTGACCTTACTATTAACCAGCCTTTTGAATGACGTGTAATATTCAGGCCTTGGACTCAAAACTCCGTGTATGACCATATGATTTTTTTCCCAGGCGAATGAAGGAAAGCGGAGGGGGGCGGGGGGGCGGGCGGTGTGTGTGTGTGTGTGTGTGTGTGTGTGTGTGTGTGTGTAGTACTGTAAGGGCGCAAACAAAATAAGACAATTTTTTATATCAGTAATCTGTGAAGTAAATTTGAAGTTATTAGCTTAACTTTGTGATATTAAAACAGAATCATTAAAGTATTGCACATATAATAATACTTGGAATAACCGTAGCCTGCATACAGCAAATGTTGTGTAAATAATATTAGAACCAAACAAACTATTTGTATAGGACATAGGAAATGAAAATAAACATTTCCCTTGAGCTTCAGCCACTTTTAAACTTAATGAATCGTACCAAGATGAAAAATTGCACAAATCAATTTTCTTGTCCCCAAGTCACAGGGTTTTCGTTGGTTCAGACATTCTATCATTTTTGAGCAAATCTACAGCTAGATACTTTTTTTCCTTCTTCTAGAGAATACCTCAACCATATTTTTTATTACACTGTAAACCCTGCCATAAATAGCGTCCATATATTTATTTACCAATTGACATAAATTATAATTAGATCAAGACTTTGCTAATGAGAATTTGTATATTTTGAAATTCTAGCCCCTGAAATAAATGTTTTATTTAAAAATAAGTAAATTAATATCGGTTTGGTGGAACTTGAGAAATTGTCGTATTTAGAAATTGTGGCTTAAACTTTAAATTTTTTTTGCAAACTTTCAGTGTATAAGATTCAAGATTAAAAATATGGTCGAGTATAAATCCAGTAAGTAGATAACTATAGAATTAGGATGTGAGTTAAACAATTAAATGTATATTAAACTCCATATCCAGGAGAGGAGGGGGATACTCCCCTCCTTGGCCCACCCATGCGAGACTCCATACTCACGTCTTGGCTCCTGCTCCACAACAGACTCCAAGAAGTCTTGTGGAGTCATGTACAGTTGACCATCGTACTCCACAGACGCGAATTTGATGAACCTCCGCTCTCTGGATGTCAGCTTCACCGCCCGAACCAGTTCATCATCCAGCTGAAACATCGTCAGGGGGATAAGCGCTGATGGACGAGTGGTCTAGGGCGTTAGACTCGCACGTCACAGGATCGCACACGGGGTGGTTTTCCCACACACGATTTCACATCATCTATTCATTCTAATGCAGGCGCACTTCCTCTATTATATTTTCTTCCCCGTCTTTCCCCTTGAAGTATCCGACTATTCACACTGATACGATAGGGATGAGGTAGGTAGAATGTAGAGGAGATGTACCCACATTTACGTGTAGAGAGTGGTAAACTAGAAGGAAAAAATCACCTCAGTACATCCAACTTGGATTTGAGCCCCGACTTACCCGTCACCGAAATACCGGACAAGACGAGAATGACGCGTTTGTCCTCATGCTCACCTGTGTGGGTTTCCTCTCCTCTTCCTTATCTTTTAGATTATGTCGTTACTAACCCGTATTTTAAACGTTAGAAAAAAATATTTAAAGTTAAATAACTGCCAGTAAAAATTTACAGAATTTGGAATGACTTATATTTTCATTTGGAATACAGGAACATGCTGTCCAAAGCTTACCAACATTTTTATGACAAAATTGGGCAACGTTTTCTTTTAAATATTTATTCGAAACTGTGGGAGGAAATGTATTTCACACTGCAAATATAAAGCATGAGATAAAAGAGTTCAGAAGAATAAGAGAAGAGTTCCAGCCTTAGTGTGACACTAATTCATTGTTGAATGAACAATAAGTGAGTAGCTCGCACATTCAAAAACATTGTTCCTCCCCGAGGGAAGGTGTTTATTTAAGAGTAGAACAAATAACCGACAGATGCATCCCCAGCTGGTGTAAACGAGCGGTACTGAAAAGAATCACCTGTTTAGTGCAATGAGAGTGGCACAATTGGCGTGTCTTGATCTTTTAGAAAGTCATACCACCTTACATCAAATTTATAAAACTATATATACAAATTTTATACTTCAAAAAACTGCATGAATTTATCTTGCAAATCTAAGAACAAGAAAAACTTTAAAGAAATAGAATAAGAATAGATAGGAATTAATATCCAGTATGGGAAATGGATCTAAAACTATCCCCTTATCCTATCCTGGACACAAGATGGCGTGCACGGTGGCGTAAGTCCACTTCGTTGGTAGAATGGTCTAAACCTCTATGGCCGGCATGTCGAATAAGAATTTCATCTTAGTACGTATATTATTATTACAAAAAGAAAATGTTAGGCCCCATAAAAACAATATGATCAACCCAATATTTTTTTACAACCAATTTGAAACCTTTTATTTGCAACAGTAGTGTTAAGAACTGAAGATGTCTGACGTTTCAATACTTATATAGTTCAATTTTCATAGGAAGGGCCTTTTAGATACCTATCAAACGTGAAGATGCAGATCACATGACTTGATTTATGAACACGTGAAAGAATGGCCAGTGTTTATTCTAGCTTTCAAATAAGGACCTTCCTATTAAAATTGGACTGTAAATAAATTGTGCATCATTTTAGAAAACATTTTAAACTATGAAATAAAGCAAGGATCGTAATATAGCAATAGATTATATATTCGTGAATTAATTATATATATAATTATAAATTAAATTGTGCATGCTTACTTTCAACAAACTTTTCAACTGTATAATTTATAAATTAAATTGTGCATGCTTACTTTCAACAAACTTTTCAACTGTGAGTTAAGTGAAAGGTCTGAGGAAATTAATATACTATGCCACAAAATATTAATTTAAAGATATTAATATATTATTTAAGGTTAAAAAATGAAATATTTCATAAGAACAAATAATATATTCTTCTTTTGCTTTCATTTAATACAAACATCTTCCAGGAATAAACACAAATATGTGAGGAAATATAACTGTTATAGTTGTGGAATAGCACATTATTGCACTAAGGTCTTTTAATTGTAAAATGTAGAGAACATATAGAGCTGTTTTTGTTAAAGATTAGTTCCTCGCATGGAATGGAAACTAATGATACGTTTTAAAAGAAAGAAAAACAAATTATTTGAATGAAAACGAGCCATTTCATCCAATCATAAGAAATAAATAAACGCACAAACACATGAATGAACGAACTAGAGACGGACTACACCTACCATGAAGACATGAAGACTCCACGTGGGGTAAAAATGGGCGCGCGCCAAATAGGGACTGAGGTCATATGAAATCGATCAAGCTCTAAATTTTCTCATTGGCAGCCTAGTCGGCTGCGAGAGTAGTGCCTTTGACCATGGAGCCACCAGACTGGGTGATTATTTGTTAGATAATTTGTATTGTTTTAATTTTATATTAGCTTAAATTTTTAATATTGAATAATTTGATAAAATACTAGAGAAGCGTATCTTCCACACAAACTTTTTCTCCTAACTCTAAGCTCTAACAGAGAGAGATAGAGAGAGTTCACTATTTGTAGTAATTCAAAGAATAATTACATCGCAAGAACTTATTTATTAGTTTGTTGATTTGTATTATTTGTGCATAGCAACGGTAGCAAGAAGAGTAAACAACATCATAGAGGAATAAAAAACAATCATGACAGTATCTAGGATTAACATATCATACTAAAGTGCACACAAGTCTTTGGCGAGTGATTAAATGTTCATTGTTCTGTTTTATTTCAACACTCCCCCTCACTCGTCAAAGTCGTTGTCCAAGCCCAAGAGTTTTCCTTCTCTCTAACTCCCCATTGGATTTATATTTATTCTTTAATACCATTCTACTACCTATCACATTGTCACCATCTTCTCGATCTACAATTTCCCAAGTTTCATTTTTTAAGTGAGATTTTATTTCTTCTTTCATAGCTTTTTTTTTTGCCATGCTTCTCCATCACCTCCTTCTAATGCATCTTTAACATCACAATAGACTGACACATCATAATCTGACATCCAAATTGGAAGTTTCCTGTTGCGTTTTGGTCTTGAATGTACTTGATCTTCAGCTGGATCTTGCTCTTCTTGGTCTGAGAGTTCTACGAGGTCTTGAACTGGAACAGATGGAGTTGGAAGAGTTATTTCATCAACATTTTCTTCATTAATAACTTCTTTATTGTCCTCATTATGTTGATCATCTATTACTATAATGTTTTCTCCTCTTCTCTCCTTTGAGTCATAGAATTTTTTGTTCAAAACTCTGACATCTCTTGTGATTTTGATTTTCCTTTCGTTGGGCATCCATATTCTATAAGCTTTAGAGGTTTCAGAATATCCGACAAAAATCCCTTCATCTGCTCTGGAATTAAACTTTCTTTTGCCAGGTTTTTTGTCCAAAACGAAGGTTTTGTTTCCAAATACATGAAGATGTCGAACCGATGGAACTCTTCCTACCCATTTCCGAAAAGGAGTTTCACCTTTAAGGGTCCTTGAGGGAGACCTATTACGCAGGTAGTTTGCTGTGTGAATTGCCTCAGCCCAAAATGACGGGGGGACGTTTGACTCCAACATGAGACATCGGGCTTTATCAAGTAGGGTTCTATTCATCCTCTCAGATAACCCATTTTGTTGAGGGGTATACGGTGTAGACAGCCGCCTCTGAATTCCGCATTCTTTTAGAAAACTCTCAAAGTATTTGTTGCAGTATTCTGAGGTTTCATTATCAGATTGCAGAAATTTAATTTTGTTTTCTGTAAAATTCTCAACCTCGTTTTTATATGTTTTGAAAACTTCTAGAACTTCATTTTTATGTTTTAAAAAATAAACTCGGCTGTAGCGTGTTTTCTCATCCGTAAAGGCTACAAAATATCTTGAACCGCCAGGGGATTCAACACGCATGGGGCCACAAACATCCGAATGCACTATTTCCAAAACTTTGAGGTTTTCTGGAACTTCTCTTGTAGAAAAGGGAGCTCGGGTCAATTTTCCTTTAATGCATACCTCACAATCACTCAGCGTATCACCTTTTTTGAAATCTAAGCCTTCCAATGTTTCATTTTTGCACGCCAACCTTAAATCTACTTCATTTAAGTGAGCTAGTTTTTTATGCCATTTTTCTATTGCATGTTCTTCGTGCGCTTTATTTGTTACTTCTACAGACTTAGAATTAACATAATATAGCCCATTTGACTTCTTAGCTTCTAGTACTACATTGCCTTGAGGATCTGTTACTAATGCTTTGTTCTTTTTGAACAGGACATCGAACCCTTTATCAGTCACTTTAGATACTGATAGTAGATTTGTGGTCAGATTTGGTACAAATAATGTGTTAGGCAAATTAATTTTGTTCGAATCTTTCATTTCGATTTTAACTAGGCCAGTCCCAATAATAGAAGCTGTATGATTCTTAGATGCCAGTTTAAGAGTCCCATGTTCAGGGTTTTCAACAAAGTCCTGAAAACTGTCTTTATTTCCACACATATGTGAACTGCATCCGCTGTCAATGCACCATGATGAACTTTCAGACTCACCTGAATTAGAAGAAAGGCACTGTTCTTCCACTTTGAAAGTTGACTCCCCCTTTTTATTGTTGCTCCAACAGTTCACGGCCTTATGACCGATCCGTCCACATTTATGGCATTTATATTTAAATTGCGAGGTTGAGGGAACATTTGTAGGTTTTTGAAAATAATTTGAACGATCTTTGTTCTTTGATTTTTTTATATTTTTTCCGAAAAAAGCATCCTCCAAGGTCATACTATCATTTTTGCTTCTGGCTTCAAACTCTTCAATTATTTTGATTCTTAAGTCCTCTGGGGTAGGCAAGTTATCCCTGGACTCAATTGCTACCCTAAAATTTTCAAAGGATTTAGATAAGCTATAAAGCATCATTATGCTTAAAAGATCGGGATTTATACTGATTTCCAACTCTTCAAGCCTATCAACAGCGTCAGTGAATTTATTTAAATGATTACGGACGTCGTCACCCTCATTCATTTTCTGAAGGATCAATTGTTTCAATAAAGTGGCTTTTCTAGCGGGACCTTTACTTTGGTAAAGTTTTGATAATGTATCCCACACATCTTTTGAAAATTTACAGTTCTTAATATGTCTAAGTTCACTGGGCGATATAATTAAGGTAAGATCTGACCTTGCATTGAGATCTTGTTCCTTCCATTTCATTATATCAGCATCATTGGTTGTGGAGCATTTTTCTTGACCAGAAACATATTTCCATAATCCATTTCTTATCAAAACTGCTTGTGCTTGAAGCTTCCAAGTATTATAGTTATCGTTTTTAAGTGGCTCGATACGATAGTTTACAAAATTTGCCATGACAAAAAATTATTGTTTAACGAGCAGCGCGAACTAGAACACTTTCACAATCGACGAACACAACATAATACTTTCATTTATTTAGAGCACATGTCTGGGCCCATAACCTGTAGTAATTCAAAGAATAATTACATCGCAAGAACTTATTTATTAGTTTGTTGATTTATATTATTTGTGCATAGCAACGATAGCAAGAAGAGTAAACAACATCATAGAGGAATAAAAAACAATCATGACAGTATCTAGGATTAACATATCATACTGAAGTGCACACAAGTCTTTGGCGAGTGATTAAATGTTCATTGTTTTGTCTTATTTCAACACTATTTCCATGTATAATATCAATTTGATTATAATATACTTTGCTACATAATATAACTAATTTACCGATAATGTCAGTAGCTAGGGCGGTGAATCGCAACACTACGTCAAACCGCGAGATAGTATTGTGATATTTACCGTTATCCCCGCCCCTCCTCCTGCCCATGTCCTCCCCTACAGCCCCCCTCCCTACATCCCTCGCCTACCACCCCCCTCATCTACCAACCCAGGACATGTCGGTTCTTGATAATTAATTATTAATGATTGTTAATTGATTATTGCTAATTAATTAATTGGTAGGATAGAGGTGTTGTTCTTCATTTATGGGCAACAGCGCTATGTAGTTGATTTGTTGGAGCATGCGGGCATCCGTGGCTCGTGCTGTGCTATTTGAGAACCTTCTTCACCAGTTGTAGACTGCCGAATGAGGGCCAAACGGTTTCGTACTGGCCCTCCTCCCTCACTTCCCTCCTCTGACTGCCTGTCATGGACACGGGAATCCCCCCGGTCGTTAATGAACCGATATTTACAACAGGACTGTTCATCCCCCCATCCGCTGGTAATGAGACACTCATTACAGTGTCATTCACACTCGTCGCAGGTTTATTGTTGGACACAGGAATCCACAACGGCCATTAACGAGCCAGTCATTAACCTCTACACATAGAGGAATCGTTGTCTTGTATCGATAGGAATAGATAGCGACACACTTACAGTTTCAGCCACTGACAGCAGTGCTGTCTCTGCCTGGTACTACTTCACACCCCCTCTCCCGCCCCACAAGCTCCCAGTAATGACCCGAGCCATTTAAACATTTGTTAATGGTGGTGAGCTCCTTACAGACTCATTCATTAACCTCCTTGGAGGTACACGACCTCAGGAGATCGTCGAATGTAAATTTAAATATACGGTTTTAACCGCAGACCATCTGCAAAGATAACTGATTGACACAGGATTTAAACCTGTGACGGTTGAAAAAAAAAACCTTCCCAATTTTGTTGTGACAACTACAAATATGTTTCGACAAATGCTGTCCATTTTTATTAATTTAATTTAAACCAATATTATTTAAGCAAAGTAATTTTTAACCGCTACATGAACGTTATTGTTCAGCACTCGAGTTATTTATCGAACCATAACATACAACTGTCCAGATAGCTAGACATTCTCTTGTGACTAAATATTATATTGTGTTTACTGGAGGGACGGATTAGGGAAGAGACTTATTTCAAATAATGGCTTAGGGTGAAATCATCTCACATGTATAATTTACTAGCAGACTGATCCATCCTTTGTACTATATCAAACTATTCAAATTAAGCGGCTGCTAGAAGATTTATGGCGACTAACAGAACTTACATAGGGTCTTTCGGGGCGAGCAACGACCGCCTCAATGCACCCAACATGTGCGAGAGTGAGAAAAAAAGTCCATGTGTTACGCGCGTTTGCTATTCATTCGTATTTAGCTTAGAATTGCTCGTAGCTGAAAGTTCTGGCTTCAAATCTCACCCCCGTGGACAGAGGGAGTGTTCTTGTATAGGAATAGCCTTACCTTAAAGATAGAAAAGTTAGCATATCTACTCTCACATATTTATACGCCATAATAATCAAGTAGGTTTGCGTCCGAACATTTTGCACCACCGTTTGTTAAACCAGACTTATTCATTCTGCGCCATGGGCGTGGATATTCCTGATAATAAGACGCGGAAATAGACAACAATATTAATCTGACTCGCGTGATTTGACCTAGATTTTAAAATAAATGATAAAATACGCTGCTGCTGCTGGTACAACAAGGCGGGCTTCATAGTCGTCGTACCGCAGCTTGACTGAATTAAAAGACTCAGTGGACAGTTTGTGACCACAAGGTGACCTGGTGGTCTAGGGGTAGGGTGTCAGACTTCTGTGCTAAGGGTCCGGGGTTCAATCCTAGGTCCCGACCCCCTTTTCAATGAATAAATGCATTTCAATGTCAGGTAGTAGCTCCAACTCAACCTTGGTCATCTTTGAAAATACCGTCCATGCTAGTCCAGAGCTTGTGCAAAAATTGATACAGTCTAATTTATAATACTCAAAACACAAAGAGCGAAAGTATTCGAAGACGTCTGCTAAAAGTATAACATTGCTTAAAACATATAAATTTTGATAATCTTCCATAGTGTTAATTTCAAACTGACGAGTAGAAAAAATGTACCTTCATCTGCGTGGAGGGAGGGCGTGAAACCCTGTAAATATGTGGATATCCCTGATAACAAGACGCTTAAATAGACAACAACATTAATCTCATAAAAAAAACTAACACCTGTCTACTGCGAGAGTAGCGTGTTAGACCATACAGCCACCGAGTTGGGTGAAATAATGTTGACGAAAAGGATTTCCAAATATTAATGGCCTCAGTTCACCTTTGTTCTAGTTTTGGATAAGAACTGAAAAAAAAGTATAGTTGTGAGGCCGACACCTTAGCTCTGGAAATCCTTGGAGAATCAAAGATAGGAAGGAGATGGCAACATTGCCATATTCATTTGTAAATTGTAATTTTTGTGACTTTAGCTTGCTACTCTGAGAGGGTGAAATCATAAACAAAACCTTTCAAGTGCAGGTAAGGGCTCAAACTACCTCCCTCAGTACACAAAACAGAGAATCGAACCACGATCTCCACCGCCCTCCGTAGTCTAAGTCAACACGGATCGTTTGTGTCTGTATGTGATTTAACAAACTTTGTAGTCCGTAGAGAGTAGCGAATTTCGTTAGGGGGGCGGTGTAAGAATGCCGCCATTCTTCCTGAAAGAGGTTATGAATACATTAATCCTCTCGGATTCCATATTAAACGGCTTACTTTAACAATAATTTACATTTGATGCCTAAAATCAATCAGTAGTGACGTAAAGAAAAGTTTTACAAATATAGCTCACGCCACGAAAAGTATACTTGAAATATTTTGGTTCTGACTATAAGACAGGGACTATACCCTGACATGATGTACGGATAGTGTACTTGGCTATAAGACTGGGACTATACCCTGACACGCCAAGCGGGTTATCGTCGGCATGAGCGTCAAGAACAACTTTACGCCCTATGTCCAGCTAGAAAAATGCGGAGGGAACTGTGTAGTGTTTAACCGTACAGAGTGGTAAGAACTTGGCAGCTACAAGTCTGTCATATCAAAGTTTTTCAGCAACACGCAACCTCCTCAGAAGATTAGTTTGACTAATCACGAAATCTCTCTGAGACGCATGTGCGGTGACCGTATGGTCGTCATCAACGAGAAACAAGACTCTGGAATAAAACGGTTAGCACCTAGCACCTAGCTGGGCGCGTCTTTGTGAGGTGTGGGACCTCATCGACGTCGCCGTCGACTGACGGGACATGTGGTCGACACCCGTCGCACGATATTGCAACGATTTAATCGACACACTTGTCGTGGATGTATGCGACACGCTAACAGAATCAGCAGAAGTCGTCGACCTAGAACAGCCTACGGTGGAAACGCACATCAAAAACCTGGATCTTATCAGTCCTACCTACTATACACGTCAAGTCGCCGGTTTGGACTATTACATGCTGGCTTGTGAACTAAAAACAATTTTACTAAAGCATCTAAGAGACACTGTAGAAAAACGTATGAACGAATATATGAGACATTCCTGTAAAAATGAATAATTGTGCTGTTTAATAAATATATGTATATTTGTAATATCTGTGTTTTATTTACTGATTGTCCCTTACGAGTCCTAACTTGTCTTGTCTGCCCACCAACCTGGCACCAGGGAAAACCTGTTGCCCGGGTCAATGACATCAATATTTATTCTTGTCTCAACTCGTCTTGTAGGGCCGACATACTGGCGCCAGGGAAAACCCAGGTTGCCGAGGTCACGATCTATTCTTGTCCTGACTTGTCTGGTCGACCCGCCAGACCGGCGCCAGGGTTGTGACACATACCTCTAAGGAGGGGGGGG
>CABEEJ010001016.1:93579-120084 GCA_901482245.1 Timema douglasi | reverse complement strand
GGGGGGGGGGTCTCAAGGCAGGGTAACCATTTATCACACTCTAGCCCCGACAGCCATAGCGCAAGGTTCTAATAAACTACAACGCCCTAATCAATGAATAAAAACTCCATCACCTCTAACCTACCAATTAATTAATTAACAATAATCAATTAACAATTATTAATAATTAATCGTCAAGAACCAACATATCCTGGGTTGGTAGGCGAGGGAGGTGGTAGGCGAGGGCTTTAGGGAGGGGGACTTTAGGGGAGGACATGGGCAGGAGGAGGGGAGGGGATAACGGTAAATATCACATTACTAACTCGCGGTGTGACGTAGTTTTGCGATTCACCGCCCTAGCTACTAATGTCCAATAAAAACGGGTTTAAGGAGTAATAGGTACTATTTAAATAACAATTAATTTCTCCGGTTTCCATAAGTGATTTAAGAGTGAAATTACAAGAAAAACAATCTCACTTAAACATTACTTATTATTATTATTAGCACCGCGTCTTACTACCCATTCGGGTTGTACGCACTTACGCTAATGTGTAATAGTAGGATGATTGTGAGATGAAATGGAGGACCTACAGTTTAACGTGGAATCCGAACCACGGCGGAGGTCTGGCATGCCACACATTCACAAGTTATGATTAATACACGTCTTGTCAGAGGTGAATGAAGGGTTTGGCAATCAGATAAATCTGTGCCGGGACCGAGGATTGAACCCCGGACCCCAGTTAAACATTACTCTTAACATTGTTTTTGAATGTAAGAGAGAGAGACGAAGAAAGTGGAGACCATGGGAATGAATTTTGTGAGGAGAATGTTGGCTGTCACGAGGAAAAACAGGATTAGGAATGAAGGTATCCGGGAAAGAGTTGGGGTACATGAGATTGTAGAGAAAGCAAGATTGATATCATATGGACATGTAATGATGATAGAAAATAAGAGCATATTAAAGAGAATGATGGAGATGAAGTATGTAGGAAAAAGACCACAAAGGAGACCAAGAAAGAGATCGGAGAAGCAGATAAAAGCAAGTGTGCAAATAAGAGGAGAAGAATGGAAGCAAATAATGAGGAATAGTAGCGGAAGGACACAGTAAGATGGAGGCATTTTATTGAAATTACCCGACCGGTGATGAATGTTTTTTTTTTATAAAATTGCAATACTCAGATGAGTCACGACTTTTTGAATAATTGTTTTAAATCATAACGTATTGGTATCCAAGAAGTTTGTAGCTTTCGAAATATCAAAATATTTCTTGTCGAATCATAAAAGGAGGTAAACGTTCTAAGCTTGCAAAGTAAGACGAACTAAAAGCGCAGTTAGTCCAACGTCAAAACGAGGCTTACGGTAAAGTTACCATTCTGTTCTTTACATTTTCGAGGACAGCAACTTTACAAGTGGGAGCCAAGAGAAGGTGGCTAGCTATCATTTGAATGGTACGTAACAGACCCTACGGTCATGTTTTTATATCCGTGTTATTAGACAGTGTGAAATAAATTAGGTCTTAGAAATGTAGCTAAACCTTGATTTGT
This sequence comes from Timema douglasi, assembly GCA_901482245.1. Taxonomy (NCBI): domain Eukaryota; kingdom Metazoa; phylum Arthropoda; class Insecta; order Phasmatodea; family Timematidae; genus Timema; species Timema douglasi. The sequence goes on along the minus strand of CABEEJ010001016.1, from coordinate 118,561 downwards.
ATGGGAAGTTCACTTTCAACCAACAATGTATGCAAGTCACTAAAATTGGCATTCTAGAAATATTTTTAAAAAAATTTATTAACTAAAGAAGGTTAATCAAAAAGTTATCAAAAGCCTGAAATACTTCCTTATGCATTACTGTATGATTTATCTTTATATTATTATTATTATTAATTAAACGGGCTAAGAATGTGTTTACAATTTGTAATAGTTTCCCCCCAGTTTTCAAATAACGGGCTTCCTATGAAAATCGAACTAGTAGTTTCTCTTCGGAGAAATTTCTCTTTGGATTTCAAGTTAGACAGAAAACAAATTAATACTATATTTAATGATACCTACATCATAATCACGGATAACTACCGCTGTTTGTGTCGTTCAAGATGTCACGCTCGTAATATACCAACATTTAAAAAATATTCCCTAGGACCTAGGTACTCAATCGATTGCTTAGAATTATAAATTTAAATAACTTGGGATGGGCTACTAAACAACCAACCTTTTGAGCGGCCACCATATTGTAATTAATAACCAGAGCGAAAGACCACGTAACCTTCATTTACCCTGAAAGCTAGCCAGTTTATCTTGCCTGATTCCACTACGGCACAGCTTATATTATAAAGCCATAATGTACTTCATCAAGGTAAGATTGATACCTTTCATGGTAAACTAAGTGTATTTACGTTGTTCAAACTAGGTTCAAAGAATGTCCCTGCCCAAATTTCGTTAAAATTGGTCCAAGAATTTTACAGTTATCGCGTAACAAAGACCCATACAAATTGTTAAATGATCACGTTAAAACGGGAACTCATTACGCTCGGAATACTCGTATTTCTGGCTATGATGATGAGCGTTTGTGTCACTTTTTTCTTCATTTTATTTGAGGTATTTAAAGTGCACTTTCTGAACCTACTGATTATATCAGCACACGACTTATAAACTAACTTAAATCTATAACAAACCCAATACCTCCGTCGGTTAGTTCATTACTATGAAAGGGGAAACCCACATCTCAAAAATTATAATTTTTTTTTTTTTGCCATACCAAGAATCGAACCTGGGACCCTTAGCTCAGTGGACAGACACACTACAGACTGAGCAAAGATGTCAGGATGAATTGTTGACAAATTGTATGTTTAAACGTTTAAGCGACCGACCTGATTACATTTTTTAATTTAATCCGTATAAAGTCCAACTTGTATTCATGTATTTAGTCAAATCGGATACAAAATCGGGGACATAACCAATCTGGGGCGTGTTTTATTTCATGGACTGTCCCCAAAAATCGTGGACGAATGGTCGCCTCAGTTTATGTTCGATTCTAATTGTTATTCTGGGTGTCGGTCTTGAGAATATTGTTAAACCCTTACATGGCGATGGCCGAAGTGACAAGTCTAGAAGCAGACAACCTGAACATTATCAGGGGTCATAAATACACCAACAGGTTCCTTACCGGGCATCTAACAGACATAAACTTTACAAACTTCAACGGTTCATGTCTTTTTCTACACTGTTGGCTGGCTTTATTTCTTTTCATCGCCATTGTTATCTTCAGGTGAAGTCTGAGACTGTACTTATAATGTATGTACTTCTAATCATCCCAATTCATGATGGCTGAATCATGTAAACCATTGGATTCAACCACTTTAAGGTTGAAAATCTGATTTTAAGTCTCTAGTTGAAGTTGTACCATACACTTTAAATATATAGGCCTATTTAAAATTCAGTTAGCGCACTTAGACTTAAGAGAAGTGCCATGTTATTTGGGAAGACATTGCAAGCTGAACTTGACACCCTTTTAGATATCACTCACTCCTTTTCGAGGCTGAATAATTTAAAGATTTTTGTGGTGTAATGCTTGGCAATTTTTTTTTTCATTAAATTTTTGGTGAGATCATAACTACATAATTTTCAAAGGTTTTTTTTTTTAGCCATTAACACTCTTGGAACCCAGTTTTCTGTTAGATAAAGGAATATTTTATTGCCTTTTGTTTTCAGAAACCTTTTAAAAAACCTGTTTCCAAAAAAGTAATCTTTGGTTGATCGAATACGAGTTTAAAAAATAAGAAATCATATTGAAATAAAGTGTTGTTCTAATTAAATGTAAATGATTTGAACTTAAATCCAAAATCAGCTGACTTTTTCTTGTTTTGAAGACCTTTCAAACGGCGTATAGTTTTAGAAAATATGTTTTAGTTATCTTCAAAGAGAAGTGTTGGACAGTCATTTAAAATTACTCGTCAATCTCCTGTTCAATTTGGTTAAAGCCTCTGAAAGCGTAAGGAAAATCTTATCTAAGAGATGCAGCCGCAGGGTGATACGGAAAGTGGTATTATATTTCATTTATAACTATACATTTATAATTAACCAAACAAACACTCGATGAACAATTAATTAATTCATGTATCCATTTTATTTCTCCCTTTCCCTTTCAAGAGCGCTGAACAATAGATATTGATGGTGGACATGTATGTTATTTCACTTGGCACAGAAGGAACAACAATAGATATTGATGGTGGACATGTATGTTATTTCACTCGGCACAGAAGGAACAACAATAGATATTGATGGTGGACATGTATGTTATTTCACTCGGCACAGAAGGAACAACAATAGATATTGATGGTGGACATGTATGTTATTTCACTCGGCACAGAAGGAACAACAATAGATATTGATGGTGGACATGTATGTTATTTCACTCGGCACAGAAGGAACAACAATAGATATTGATGGTGGACATGTATGTTATTTCACTCGGCACAGAAGGAACAACAATAGATATTGATGGTGGACATGTATGTTATTTCACTCGGCACAGAAGGAACAACAATAGATATTGATGGTGGACATGTATGTTATTTCACTCGGCACAGAAGGAACAACAATAGATATTGATGGTGGACATGTATGTTATTTCACTCGGCACAGAAGGAACAACAATAGATATTGATGGTGGACATGTATGTTATTTCACTCGGCACAGAAGGAACAACAATAGATATTGATGGTGGACATGTATGTTATTTCACTCGGCACAGAAGGAACAACAATAGATATTGATGGTGGACATGTATGTTATTTCACTCGGCACAGAAGGAACAACAATATATATTGATGGTGGACATGTATGTTATTTAACCCGGCACAGAAGGAACAACAATATATATTGATGGTGGACATGTATGTTATTTCACTCGGCACAGAAGGAACAACAATAGATATTGATGATGGACATGTATGTTATTTCACTCGGCACAGAAGGAACATAAATGTACGGTTTATTTTCAACACACACCCCTGCAGCACGACAGACTAATTCAATATTATCGGGATCCATAACTTCTCAACCTCATTCAAACCCACTTCGGTGGCCACATGGTCTAAGGCGTTACTTTCGCAATAGAATAGACTGCGTAAGACGGGGAGATCGGGGTTCGATCCTGGTCGGGTGTACTGAGGTTTATACCCTAAATGGTTTCACACTCTCCCTCCACGCAAATGAGTGTACTCTTCCTTTAAACTAAGCCTTCCTAGTCTCTAACACATTAGTGTAGGCCTGATTAGTATATAGGCGTGATAAAAAAAGAAAAAGAAAAACCTCACTCAAATAATTCGAATATTTCCATCGTTTTCGTGCGAGTAATTTAATTGTCATCCTTCATTCCCATGAATTGGCGTATGAATACGTGAAAGTAGATCTAGTAGCTTTTCTAGCCGTTTCTATGGAAAATGAGCTGTACATATTCTATGTCATAAGAAAACCTTGATTGTAACTGCTTCAGTAGAAGCATGGTCTCCACTCTCGTGTTAGACTAAACTACCGATGACAGGGAGATCAAAGTTCGAATTCCGGTCGGGTGTGGTGAGGTTTACTTCCAAAATTGGTTTCCAATCTCCCTCCGGACAAATTCGGGTCCACTTCATCTAGATTCAACCTTCCTCAACCCTAATTAATTAGCGTAGTTACTAAATTTACATAACCTGAACAGAGTGCGACACGGCGACAAAAAAAATGTATTAAGTAATATAACTAAAATCGTCTTTGATTTAGTGACGCGGTGACCTGGCGGTCTAGGGGTAAGGTGTCGGACTTCTGTGCTGGGGGTCCGGGGTTCAATCCCTGATCCCACCACAGATTTATCTGATTGCCAAAACCTTCCTTCAACTCTGACAAGACGTGTATTAATCACAACCTGTGAATGTGGGAATGCCGGGCCTCCACCATGGTTCGGATTCAACGTTAAACTGTTGGTCCTCCATTTCATCTCACAATCACCCTACACATTAGCGTAAGTGCGTATAATACGAACGGATAGTAAGACGCGGTGCTAATAATAATAATAATAATAATAATAATAATAATAATAATAATAATAAATGACTGGAGAATTATGTTAAAAATTACAATATAATTCAAACCCTATGAACCAAGTTGTTTTTAAAAGTATTGGATAACATCAATATAAAGAAATATCTGTAAAAGTGCCTACTTCAGGTGTATTCTCTCACAATTCGTCCCTGACCCTGAACGGAGACAACTGAAACACCCAACTGACGAGGGTGACTAAGATAATTTAGACACGCAGTGAACAAGATTTCAACACCAAGTCCGAAACATTATATTATAAGCTTGCCGCCCGATCATTTAAATATTAACAGCTTTCTGAACACTGTATTTTGTTTACCTGGACGCATAGACGTAATATAAGATCTCCACATTATTCCTCTGTCCAATGGTAACTTTGTCACGTATTAAGGCGGGAGTGCAGGGAACGCGAGTAAAGGCCAATGTTTTTGCAATTTTTAGAGCAAAACTTTTTTTTTTTCTAAAATTAATCAAATATTTCTCCAGGAGAAAAAGAAAGTTTAATTTTCTTCACATTGTGATATCAACAGTTCTTGAATATCTGTCATTATCATATTTTACTTTGATGATAAACTTTTCAAATTAAGAGAAAAAGTTATTAAATTCCAGGACACCCTTGATAGAACAACTGTTGATTTAACAATGTGAAGAAAATTATACTTTATGTTTCTACTGGAGAAATATTTGTTTTATTTTGAAAAAACACCATGTTTTATATAAAACCCACAAAAATACTGCCCTTAATCCCTGTTCCTGAACCTCACACCTTAGTTGTGTTTATTTGTCAAATGGTAGCACTGAAAGTTCAAGACAGGTACGTTTCTATTTACTCTGTGAAATATATCTTGTGTTTGTACTGTTTGTTTCTATCTATATTTTGTTCCTGAATCTTCTATAAACACCATTCTATGCCTTTAAAACGGCCATATTTGAAACATGTTTGGTAATCGTTTGTTTAAAAGCGATACTAACGCTTCTTCCGGCAAGCCGCATGGGATGGTCTATGTTATGTCTATTTAAAATAGTGGGTGACCAAGAGGCACGGTATTAAAATAGTTCACGGCTGATAGTAGCTTACTGAGCATCAAGGCCTTAAACAAGATAAAATTTAGGGAATAGGGGTAAGTAAGGGGGAAGTCCAAGAATTTTTTTTAACGTCTTACAACCCAATCAGGTCATACGCTTGCTTATGTACTTATGTTACTTGTTTATTTATATTAGATCTGCAACAAACACAACATCTAGCCCCCTGCCGTTAATTCTCCACTGTGAAAAGAGAAGCCCACATTTCCCCAATGATACATTTTTAAGCCATGCCAGAAATCGAACCCGGAACCCTTAGATTAGTAGGTAGACAAACACGCTACAGACTGAGCTAAGTCGCCGAACAATACGTAAATGTTTATAAACATTTTTAGTAAGAATCTGTTGACAGTGTAGTTTTTTAGTATTTTTACACGCCCTTTGCGCAGGTGAGGATATTAGTGTGCTAAGAATCACTCTAATTCGTCTCCAAACGAGTCCTATGAAACTTAGACCCTGCAAGCGCCTCCGCGCTCTTGACCGACGAGAGGGGATAATCCCCCCCCTTGTCTAAGGAGAAGAGCCGGCCGGCCGACGGCACGCAGAGCCACGCGTCTCGCTAGCTACAACCAGCTCATTGGAGAGGGATGATTCACGACCAAAGTTTGAGAAGGGATGGTGGGGGAGGGGGAAGATACTACCCTCGTATCTCTTTAGAAAGAAGACTATGTGTGGTCTGAGCCGGACTTCAGACCTACCACACCGCCAGCCCACCCTCGGAATTGTCCACATATTATTTTATTGCCAGTAAACCTTATTTAAAAAAAATACTTCTGTTTCTCTCGAGCCTTACTACCTATTCGGAGTATACGGACACATTAATCACGCTAATGGAATAAGGACGAGGAAGGTAGCGTTTTGGAGAAAATGTACCCATATTTGCGTGGAAGGATGGTGGGAAAAAGCATGCTCGGAACACTATCGAGATTCAAGACTCAATCTCCCTGTCACCGGCAATCCAGATTAGACTGAAATGACGTTTTAGTCAGTTTGACCGATAGGGTAGCTAATAAAATGTTCCCAATAATATATGGTTGCGTAGTTACATATTTAAAAATTATATCAACAAGATTACGCGTGAGACGATGTGCATTATTAGCTATAATCAGGAAATAAGTTGGATTAAAACGAATGTTTGGACATACTCTCCATCCCAAGAAATAAGAGCCTTAAAAATAATCCGCAGAGTTAATGAGGGTAAATTTTAACTGTAGCAGTAATCTCCTGAAGAAAGGACGAACCGCCAATATCGTGAAAGAAATATAAGTTTAACATTTCCAGTACCACCTGATATCCCTAGCCATGGTCAGACGTGCTAGCCACTAGCCCGATTCCACGGGACCAGCTCTTGCTCATCATTAAAACAGGACACACATGGACGCACCACGCTCTTACCACTTTCAAACCAATTTACCCGCACTTCATAGTTTCGGAAACCCTGGGAACAAACCTGCCGTCCTCATAAAAACAACAAGTTAGTAATAAGTCAGGGTTGATCTTCATAAGCTACGTTTACACGAACCTCTAACCTACACACACTCTATATAAATAAATGGCACGACCCAATGGTACACACTCTCTCATTAAAGAGTGATACAGTCAGCTCGAAATCGTGAATTTACACAAACACTATTGCACGTGGATCAATTCTGAGTAACCATTAATGGAGATAAAAGGTTAATAGAAGTTTCTAATACTAAACATTGTTGAAATATTAAAATAATTTTTTGATAAAAACAAAATTTAAAAGGCAATTTTTTACCATTTTGGAATGACTTCACAAATAAGCACTGTGCACAAATATTCACTCTGTCATAGGGAGGTACTGTGGTTATTAACAAGACACGTAGTCGCTTAGTCCTTCATCGTCACCGTGTAAAATTTCGAGTAATCGTTCAGATATGAATGCACCGCACACATTTCTGGAATATCTTGGTCTTTTCTTTTCCCTTTTACTCCCATATCTCGCGCGAGCTGACTTGGGCCTCCTGCTATGATGGACGCTTTTAATATCTTGTGATTAAATTTTCAAAAATCAGTTATCAACAAGGTCCGAACCTAAAAAGCATTAAAAAATAATCAATAACATGACCAAAAAATTGTCATGAATAGACATGAATAAACCAAACACGTACTGAACAAATGAAAACTCAAAATATTCGCTTGCATTCTGCTAAATATATTATTGATTTATAAATATCTGCCTCAGAGGGAATAGATACCCCTTTCCAACGCAACCCTCTCCAGAATAGTTGCAGTCTCGCCAGGAATGTGTACTTTACAACCAGTCAATTAAAGAGGACACAAAGTTCATTGACTACATTATCTACTCGTCCCAAAAAATGAATGTTGAAAAAAAAAGTGCTTTAGTATCTATTAGTTTATAAAATATCTATAATAGGCCTATTAAAAATATATGCATGCAATATTAATTCCAAAAATTACACAAACAAAAAAAAATCCTCAAATTACACAATTATGAAAAATGACTTCTACTAATAATTGCACAACTTGAGTATCATGTACAGAATGTATGTACACATGTATATTGTCTGTAATGTTAAAAAAAAAAAGACATATGACATCTCATCATATTCTGGGCTCTGGTTTCGGTTAAGATAGCTCTTACTCTTAATTTTCCCTAGAAAAACGAACATTATTTTTTATCATCATAAAGAAAAATATGCAATCATAAATTTTAAACAAAGTTGTTAAATACTTAAAAAAAACAGCAACTTTATTTTCCAAAATAAGTCTCCAGTAAATAACACTAAAATGATTTATTTTCAAAGAAAAATGAATATGAATTATTAGTTATCATGTTCAACTCTCCTCGTACACCGATTTAAAAGAAAACCACGTTAAAACCATTTTAAAGAAATATAGCAAATTTTCCTTAAACTACCCTTAACGAATTAGCGCGGTAGATACAAACATATAGTGTTATTTGGTTTGTCAAACTCTCTCTAGACCTCGATTTTAAACAAAATCGTTAAAGCAATTTTCGAAACATTTTGGATTTTAAAATTTTAGCCAGTATTAAACCCTTTATTTAAGGGTTCAAATAATATTTTTTTTTTAAATCTCCAAAAGTAATACCGTATAACATTGTACCGCCCCCCTTCTCCTCTAATGGACAAGGGCAAGGGCACATGTACAATAACTTAAGAGGGCAAGAAATAAACAACAAATGATTAAATTGCAGAAGAGCGTTAGGACCACATAAACATTGATAGGCCTTCAGTTTGACCTATACAACAATTTGTCGTCATGAAGCCTTCCCAACCATCACCCGTTATTCTGTATTATCACTCAAAGGGAAAGGGGCGATGATCTTTTGAGTTAAAAAATGACTCTTAACCTGTCATAGTAAATTAAAGATGGCAAGTAAAATAAATCAATATTTATTTTAGAAAAGATTAACAATAAATATATATATATATATATATGAATATATGCATATAGGTAACAATAGATAGTTAAAAAGAAAATATATAAATATAGAAAAATGAAGAATGGGGTTATGCCCATTACTATACAGTGGTACTGTTGCCATAGCAACCTTTGTCCTAACAATTACATTCACGATTACATACGGTAACATACGACCCCTCAATAGGTCTCTGCGGCAACCCGCAATGTACTAACAACCATACCTATACGTCACAGGCTAAACATCCGCATTTTACAAACGGACTGTATCGTATGCTTTATAATTACAATTTATAAGCATAAATATTCATGGCAACCAAAAAAAGAGAAAGTCAATGATTCATTTTAGTCATCACAATAAATCTAACAAACAATATTTAGCCGTATGGGCCATCAACATTTCCCATACTACCCAGGCATTCGCCTTCAAAAATGTAAGTTATAGAACTTACAAAAAAAAAAGGTCCCTCATTCTTTCTAATCATGTTACCAAGCCGGAAGGGCAAAAAACCTCAGTAATACTGTTAGCAAGTAATAAACAACATTACGCCATTTTTGGGCTACGTAATTTGTCATTCCTACAATATTAAAGAAACTACCCAAAACAACAGATGAAAGTCAAAAAATTAAATTTTGTAGGTACTGGCCAAAAAGGAATTTAGACCTAACTTAAAATTTACCATTAAACCTATAACAAATTTCCAAAAGAGTAATTTTAACTAGTATGGCCGAAATTGAATTTATACCTTGGGAAAATTCCCATCCTAGAGTACGTGTCCAAGACACGGATGATTCAAGAAGTGACTTATGAGACACACAACATCAGTTTATAAACAGTTATTCTCTGAGGGGAGGGGAACATAGGGGAAACCAAAGAACATAGAAGAACAATCACATGGAACAGAGGGATAGGGGCGGTAATGGAACAAATAGGTCATTGGAGAGGCGTCTAGAATATCACGTGTTCATAACATGACCGCTCCCATGAAGCAACGCGAGATCAACACGCTCAAAATGCCACACCACTAATTCTTCTAGTTATGTGTTTACACTCGGGGCGGAAACAATGTGCGCGGGCAGGGATGTTTGTTGACGTGACTTTAGACACACAGACCGAGAAACGGGGCACTTTTGGTGAGTCCAGTATTGTTTATTCTTCGGTGTTGTAGAAATAGTGTTATTTTACTCGTATTTTCTTCATGCTTGTAATGTTGATGTCAAGCAACGTTACAACATCTAAATATAAAGTTTGAACGAAATCTAGTGAACCGTTTCAGCAGCGGGTCCCCTCTCCCCCCATTCATTTCATCCCCATCAACTGAATTTTAATCTTTTCTTACCCTTTATTAACACATAGTAAAATTCTTATCTTTATTTTTTAAATTGCAAACGATTTCTTATGGTTGTTTATATATGTTTATGTATTCAATGCCTATTTGACAGTAACGCGGAACTAAAATACTGATCGTGATTTAAAAATACTCTAATAAAGCTTTCGTTCCTTTCTTTATAAGTTACCGCGCTGTAAAAATACAATGATGGCTCTTAACGTATATTTTAAAGCCCGCTCCAGTCGATCTAAGATTGGGGGCCGCATGCTAACATGTGCGCTGTTCTTGGTCCTGGATGAAGCCGCCAATAGAGCCAGCCAGACCAGGCCGGGCCCATGAGGCACCCCGTGACTAATCAATTCACCCCCTCCCACTAGACACCTCTGGAAGATCATTAAAACAAGGAGAGATGAAACTTACCTCTGGGATGTGTCAAGGTTAAGTGGAGAACAAGAGGGAGAAACTTCATATCAAAAGCACACAGGGGGAAAACAACGGCATAGAGTGGCAACATGTATTGTAAACAACCCTCTTACTATTATAATAATTACAATAAAAAATAAAACTATAGGGGGCAACCTTCTTATTATTTACAACAGGGATTAGGTTAGGTTGACATATGGCTATGTCTCAAAACTCACGATAATTGTGGTTTTGGAGAAATATACATTTCTTGTGGTGTTTCCATGTGGATATCATAAAATACAAACAATGTTGTAAAGATGATGCACCTACCTTGTGCGCTTTCAGTAGGCCTAAGTAGTCAAGGTTATAGTGCTACAGTGATAAACATCATATTATACACGGTGCGTTTTATTTAAATTAAATCACTGAGTGGATAGCTATCACTTTCTCTACACGCAAATACGGATAAATTTCCTCTGAAATATACCTTTCTCAACTCACCCCATTAGTATAAATATGCGCATAGCTTAAAAGGGTAGTAGGGCTAAGACGCAAAGCACAAACAATACAATTAAGTTAACGGACAGGTTTGGTGCAATAGCTACCCCCTTTCTTCACGTCAATGCTAGTGCACATAGTTAAAAGTCACCCTTATCTTGTTCTCTTAAATAAGTGTTTCAAAAACTGTGGTATACGTACCTTTAAGGATAAGCAAAAACTTTCAGGGGGTATGCAACTTTCCACTAAGTTTTACAAATAATATTGGTTTTGATAAAAGGGAAGAATTTGGCGTCATTCACTTTTATCATCCTTTTTAGCCCTCTCACGTGGCTATACTTAACTAACCACAAGAGCTTTGTTAAAATATGGGAAGACCGTTTATACTTTACAAGATATCCTTATTTTTTGTATGAAGAGCTGAGCACAATAGAACTAAAACGTCACTAAAAATATTACTGTATTGTCTACACATAATAATATTAACAATTCTTGATTATTTGTAATGGGCATCACGTAAATTTTGACAAGTATTTTTTCTCTTCAATTAATAAGTTTGATTAAAATTTCGTGATGGCAATGACAAATAATTAAGAGCTGTTGAACATATAGAACCTATAAACAATTAAAATTTATCCATATTCTGATGAAATATTTTATTTATTTTAACAAAAAAATATTTTTTTGCTATAAAAAACGGTAAAAAGATTTATCTCAACTCGCAATCTCTTCCATCTCCCTTAAAAAAGCTATCATAAACGAACAGAACAGGAGAAAAATTTAATCAAAAACCGAAATTCAGTTGGAGAAAGGATGTGAAATCAGAGGGGGTCCCTCATCTTCTCCCTTCCCCCGAGTCATAACCGAGACTGCACCGACACTCCGGCAAAATACCCATTAAAACACTATGCAATGACAAAATTTGTCACGATTGGCCCCGCCTGCAAAAGGGAAATGAACCTAGTTTATGATTACATTAAAGAGTATTATTTGAATTGAAAAATGACACCTGTACACGGGAAACGAACCCAGGACCTTTGAATTGGTACGCCAATGCTCTTGCTTCTGAGCTAATCAGGAGTCGCCCCATGCCGAGGGTCATTCTTCACTCATATTTTGAGGCAGTCTGTGATGGACGTGTGTAAATCGTTGACTACATGTGAGCGATCAATTAAGTTCACGAGTTATCAGATAACGCAGCCATATTCAGAGTACTATATGCTGACCACAGTACAATTACATTACATATCATGATGGATTAAATAACAAAGCAATCATTTTTCAATTTAAAGAATGTGACATTTAGATGCGGCTATAGTAGCCGAGGTGACCTGGCGGTCTAGGGGTAAGGTGTCAGACTTCTGTGCTGGGTGTCCGGGGTTCAATACTCGGTCCCGGCACATATTGATCTGATTACCAAACCCTTCCTTCACCTCTGACAAGACGTGTATTACTCACAACTTGTGAATGCTTAGAATGCCAGGCCGCCACCGTGGTTCGGATTCCACGTTAAACTCGTTAAACTGTAGGTCCTCCATTTCATCTCACAATTACCCTACCGTTACACATTAGCGTAAGTGCGTATAACCCGAACGGGTAGTAAGACGCGGTGCTAATAGTAATATAATAACCGTATTTAACAACTGTAATAACTTTGTTATTTAATCCATCGTTATATGTGAGAACCCAATTTTCGTAGGAAGAAGCATATCAGACAGCTATAAAATATACTAGTATATCTACTTTCACGCATTCATACGTTGTCATATGATGTGCATATGTCATTATTGATAAATGGATATTATCAATAACTATAAAATAACACTAATAATATAGTAACATGTTGTCAATGTTGGCCACAAAGAATATTTATATATTTTCTAGAAGTTCCTTCACATAAAAGTTGGACTGAAGAGTCCTAATAACGTTCACCACTTTGAAATAAGTCCCAATTATACGTGTGTGGACTATATCTCCGGTGAGTTATGTGTTTGTACCACCACCTGCCCATTAGTTGGAGAGTTATAAAGAACACCCACACACACAGTCGTAGATATCTAGACATAAAAACAAAAACAACTATTTTATGTTAAGTATCAATAATAAAACAAAATTTATAACACTCGACTATTTAATGTTTAAATAACTTTATTCGATATAAACTGCCCATGTAGGAATTTATTTACTTTCATCTTCAAATGTTACATGGTGTTTAATTTTAATAAGAAGACCACTATCTGATAATGGGAAACTCTTGTTATCACAATGAAGGGGGTTAGAGGGGACGATAATTGTATTTCTATTTAAATTCTTAGCCAGTTTAATAAATAGTGTTACCCATTGCAGTGGCGACATGGCCTAAGGCGTCACTCTCGTAATATACTAGACTGCCAATGACGGGAATATCGGGTGTACTGAGGGTGGTTTTTACTATATTGTTTTCCACTCTCCCTCCATGCTAATTCAGGTACTTCAACGCTCGTCATTCATAACAAATTATAAGTAATTAGTACATTGGCGTATAGCCCAAACAGAAGTAAGACGCGATGTAAAAAAAAAAAATAGTGTGAAGAGAAATTATACAAACACCCAAAAATATTATGGAACTCTTGATAAATATTTATATTAACTTAATAACTAATTGATCAAACACTAAATATTACTAGAATGCCAAATTTGAGTGACTTTAAATCAATGTTGGTAGACGAAAGTGGGTTTCCTATAAAAATCAGGCTTTAGTTAAGCCTTTAATTATTTTTTTTATTGAGGAGAGGATAAGCTCTACCATCTTAGGCAAACGCTTGTACATTCATGCAAAGCGAGAAGCAAACGACAAGGGGCACACCGCAAGCCAAGTTTGTTCGACTTGAATCTCGCAGCACGGCGTTTTTTTATCAGCTGTATTTAACGTGCACTTTCCGAACCAAGTGATTTTATCAGCACAAGGTTAAGTTAGTTAGTTTTGAACCCAGTCTCCATCAAGCTGTAACGCAGGTTTTCTGAACATCCTCAAAGTATTTCCTCGTTCTGGGAGGTGGCCATCCTTAATATTGTGTTTATTCCTCGAAACAAGTGAGTCACATGTAGCAAGTGAGGGTTCTCTCATATCTGCGTACAGTATTCTTCACCACTCAGCTACAGGACGACGACCCACTTCAGTGGCCGAATTGTCTAAGGCGCTAAACTCGCAATAGACTAGTGACGATGACTAGGATAACTGGGTTCGATCCTGGTCAGGTGTAATGGAAGGTATTTTTTCCTAAATGGTTTCCCATTATCTCTCTCAATGCAAGTGTGGGTAAACTTCTTTTAAATCCAACCTTTCTCATCCTTAGCCCATTAGCGTAAATAGTACATCATCGTGTAACCAGAATGGGTAGTAAGACGCAGTTATATATATATATATATATATAAATAAGTAAATAAATAAATAAATAAGCTACGGAAGTAGGCACGTGTAAAAGCGTATATACTTTACTTATATCGATAATTTCCTTAATATATTTTTATTATTTTATTTTATTTGTTACTTTTTATTTTAATTTAATATTCTCGCATCGTTCTTACACGAAAGAAACATATTTTTAGTGTTGTAAGATAATATCTTTAAGCCCACACTCTGATAACCCGATTAAAAGTTCCTGATACTTAATTCGGAAATTATATAAACACATTAGTTTGGTCATATAAAATTACAATTTTGTAATTAAATAATATTAACCATTATTACTATTTTAGGGAAAGAATACACGGAATAGGAAAAAATCTACATATAAAGGGTACAGATTAAAAAGGGAGGGGAGTAGTCCAATTTTATCTCAAATTGAGCTAGTGCTGCCATCTGTTAGACAATCACGATACCTTTATAATGCACTTTAGGTTATGGTAAAAAGAGATCTATGTCACAATCATTTTTTAAAACTATTTGCTGGGTTCCTTATGGGGTTTAAGATATAAAATATGTTGCTCTGGAAAATGTATGTAATTTGACTTTCCCCCTATTTCCCCTGCACCCTTCGTATGCGGTGTCCGTATGCGCTTTTAGGGCTCTTTATCCCATTTCCCTATACCATAGAGAGCTGCAATTTAGTATGGACGCTATGGAGCATGCCATCTTTATGAGAAAAACCCCAAAACCTGAAAAAATCCAGATGGCGGACTCAAGTACAAATTAATTTTTGTTTTCATGCACGCCGATAACCTTGCAGAGCCATGTACATCTATCACGTTATCTCGTGTTATTAAAAAAAATAATCGAAAATGGATTTAAAAAACGAGGAAGAAACGTTGCGCGAAATACGAAATCCCGTCTGTCGAAGATTGGTCTAACCTCTAGTTTTATTATAATAAAAACGTGTTATTTATTGCTACATGATAAATACAGTCAACCTCAGTGATCTTGGAGTTAAGTGCTCGCCTCGGGACCCGAAGTTCGTGGGCTCAAATCCAGGTGAATTCGACCGTATTTTTTTCTTTTTTTTTTTTCTGAGCGATGAAAATTCGTAGCACAACTTCCCTCGGAAGGGTAGTTTACTGTCGGTATCGTGACAATTGTGGCATTTAGAAGGACCCTGGAAGGTATGCAAAAATACCTTTCTAGCAAAAGTGGTATGATATTTCACACTCGCTTATGGAAACTAAGAGTGGAAGGCAACGGGGAAGCCCCCCTAATAACGCATGGATATAAATCACATCACATGAAACCAACCTTCGTGTGTTGACTTAAGAAGAAGATTAATAAGAATAAAAAATACAATTAATCTTAAGGATGTAAGTAAAAAACCTCAACATTTGTATCCATAAAAACACGAATAAAATTCCTTGCTTATCCTCTCAACACTTTTACCCACTTTTCTTTCATCACCACGTCCTATCATCTGTTAAGGTTACGCGCATATTTGGCCATTATTCTAATGGGATAGGGATAAGGAAGGAAGAATTCAGAAGTAATTTACCAGTATCTGGGTGGAAGAAGAGTGAAAAACCATTGGGAAAAAACAACCCTCAGTAGACCCTACCGGGATTCTAACCCCGATCTCGCCGTCATCAGCAGGCTAGTCCAACGCTACTATACATACTGTTATCGATAACTTTATTTTGATACGAGAACGGTATCAATACGTCCCTAGGGATGACGGGGGAGGAGTAGAGCTGTATGGACATGTCCATAGGGATGAGAGAGGAGTAGAGCTGTAGGGACGTGTCCCTAGGGATGGGAGAAGAGCATAGCTGTAGGGACGTGTCCCTAGGGATTAGGGAGGATCAGAGCTGTAGGGACATGTCCCTAGGGATGAGGGAGAAGTAGAGCTGTAGGGACATGTCCCTAGGGATGAGAGAGGAGTAGAGCTGTAGGGACATGTCCCTAGGGATGAGAGAGGAGTAGAGCTGTATGGACATGTCCCTAGGGATGAGAGAGGAGTAGAGCTGTAGGGACATGTCCCTAGGGATGAGAGAGGAGTAGAGCTGTAGGGACATGTCCCTAGGGATGAGAGAGGAGTAGAGCTGTAGGGACATGTCCCTAGGGATGAGAGAGGAGTAGAGCTGTAGGGACATGTCCCTAGGGATGAGAGAGGAGTAGAGCTGTAGGGACATGTCCCTAGGGATGAGAGAGGAGTAGAGCTGTAGGGACATGTCCCTAGGGATGAGAGAGGAGTAGAGCTGTAGGGACATGTCCCTAGGGATGAGAGAGGAGTAGAGCTGTAGGGACATGTCCCTAGGGATGAGAGAGGAGTAGAGCTGTAGGGACATGTCCCTAGGGATGAGAGAGGAGTAGAGCTGTAGGGACATGTCCCTAGGGATGAGAGAGGAGTAGAGCTGTAGGGACATGTCCCTAGGGATGAGAGAGGAGTAGAGCTGTAGGGACATGTCCCTAGGGATGAGAGAGGAGTAGAGCTGTAGGGACATGTCCCTAGGGATGAGAGAGGAGTAGAGCTGTAGGGACATGTCCCTAGGGATGAGAGAGGAGTAGAGCTGTAGGGACATGTCCCTAGGGATGAGAGAGGAGTAGAGCTGTAGGGACATGTCCCTAGGGATGAGAGAGGAGTAGAGCTGTAGGGACATGTCCCTAGGGATGAGAGAGGAGTAGAGCTGTAGGGACATGTCCCTAGGGATGAGAGAGGAGTAGAGCTGTAGGGACATGTCCCTAGGGATGAGAGAGGAGTAGAGCTGTAGGGACATGTCCCTAGGGATGAGAGAGGAGTAGAGCTGTAGGGACATGTCCCTAGGGATGAGAGAGGAGTAGAGCTGTAGGGACATGTCCCTAGGGATGAGAGAGGAGTAGAGCTGTAGGGACATGTCCCTAGGGATGAGAGAGGAGTAGAGCTGTAGGGACATGTCCCTAGGGATGAGAGAGGAGTAGAGCTGTAGGGACATGTCCCTAGGGATGAGAGAGGAGTAGAGCTGTAGGGACATGTCCCTAGGGATGAGAGAGGAGTAGAGCTGTAGGGACATGTCCCTAGGGATGAGAGAGGAGTAGAGCTGTAGGGACATGTCCCTAGGGATGAGGGAGGAGTAGAGCTGTAGGGACATGTCCCTAGGGATGAGAGAGGAGTAGAGCTGTAGGGACATGTCCCTAGGGATGAGAGAGGAGTAGAGCTGTAGGGACATGTCCCTAGGGATGAGGGAGGAGTAGAGCTGTAGGGACATGTCCCTAGGGATGAGGGAGGAGTAGAGCTGTAGGGACATGTCCCTAGGGATGAGAGAGGAGTAGAGCTGTATGGACATGTCCCTAGGGATGAGAGAGGAGTAGAGCTGTATGGACATGTCCCTAGGGATGAGAGAGGAGTAGAGCTGTAGGGACATGTCCCTAGGGATGAGGGAGGAGCAGAGCTGTAGGGACATGTCCCTAGGGATGAGGGAGGAGTAGAGCTGTAGGGACATGTCCCTAGGGATGAGAGAGGAGTAGAGCTGTATGGACATGTCCCTAGGGATGAGAGAGGAGTAGAGCTGTAGGGACATGTCCCTAGGGATGAGGGAGGAGCAGAGCTGTAGGGACATGTCCCTAGGGATGAGGGAGGAGGAGAGCTGTAGGGACATGTCACTAGGGATGAAGGAGGAGGAGAGCTGTAGGGACATGTCACTAGGGATGAAGGAGGAGGAGAGCTGTAGGGACATGTCACTAGGGATGAGGGAGGAGTAGAGCTGTAGGGACATGTCCCTAGGGATGAGGGAGAAGAATAGCTGTAGGGATTAGGATAAGTTCCAGAACAGTGAACTATGAGGAAGGGGAAACTGCTATTCACCCCCTTCTCTCCATAAACCCCTAATTCTTGCTATCGGGGCTGGTCAGAAACCCCCACGAAACTGTTGGGACGCCGCTATGACATCGCCACACATTTCTATGTCGCGTGTTTGAAACGTTTTGGGCGTGGCGCGAGGGAATCCAACCTCGCCTCCGTGCAATATTGAGTCAAGTCCACGTTATCATGTCTCTGGGGACTGGGATCAACTCTGGAGGGAGACATGTCTTGGCCTTGCTCCACGCCGCCGAGGGCCCCGGTAAGCTTGAACTTTCCACGCAGACGTTCAGCTCTTACGTAATATTTGATTATACGATGCGTTATTTTAAAATATGGTTTACGTCAAAATAAAGTCGTTAACTTTAACAACCCCGTAGTTCAAGCTTTATTACTAGAAATAAATATGTGTAGAAGTGACAGTAGCTAATTTTCAACGACCTTTTAAGAATATTTGCAGAACTATGAGTCCTAGTCTTGTTGAAAAAGGGCTTTAGATCTAGCACTTCTTTAACAAATATAGTAATTTTGTTTTATATGTGCACAACGTAAAATTTTAGGATATTTGAGAGCTAGCAGCGAACTTTACTATTTATCTTGAGATAAGAAGTTTCATAGATTTCGTTCCCTTCTTTCTTATTGAAATGACAAAGAGTGGGTGTAGGCGAAAAGCAAAAGTCAATATAAGCTTAGACAAAAGAGATAAGTTCCAGAAAACAACAAAGACCATTATATTTAAGGCCTTGTGGCTTGACAGCTACTGAGACTTTCTCGCTGACCGAAGCGGCCGCCTTAAAACGCTTACAATCTCAATAAATCGTGCACACGTTTCAAAAGACGCGACTTACATTGCTCTGGTTTTGAAAGAATCCCGCCCCCTCGCCACAAATAGGAGAACAAGACACCTTGTCTCGTAAATAAACCTTGTAACTGACTGGGAGGAGTGTTCAGCAAGAGGGGTTGTTGTTCAGAAGGGAGGAATTATCTCGGAAGAGTACAACCCCCTAATGAAGCAGTCAATAGACAAGGGTCGTCCAACAACCACCCTCATCTTCAACTGGTCGCTCTGTTTTACCTGTCCGCTCTACAACAGTGGTCAAATACCCTTGCAATCAGAGCAGCCACAGGCTGTCCAAGAAAAGGGTTAGTCTAAATCAGTCTTTACTCCCGAGGGGAGAGAAAGTCAAGGAATAAAATATTGGATGCGTTTGTTATGGTAAATTGAACGAAGCCGAGGAATATAGAACAAATAAAATGCTTGGCACATTAAGATTTATTTGCTTCATACCTGTGATATTAAGTTTATAGTGGCCAGCATTTTTTTAAAAACAAAATTAAGTCGGAAATAGTGAATATATTATAAAATATGTTCCTTCATTTACCTTATATAGATGTAATTTAATCTTTAGTCGGCGTTAAAATATAGTTTAGTAGCGGTTCCAAAACGATTATGAGTATGTTGAGATATGTCATATTTAGTGAGATATTTCAAATATGTTTATAATATATTTGAAATGTTTCGAATACGCGGAAGTTATTGAGTGTCAAAGCCGAAGCGAAGGAGATTTGACCTTCTGCTTCAACATTTCAAAGCTTCTCACACCCATACTAGTTTATATTTAAATAATTCATATATTCAACACGGTTAACTTAATCATTTTAAAATAGTTTTCAAGTCAATCATTTACATATAAATGGTACATAATCGTAATTTGCATCCACCTTAAGTAACAACGCAGTAGAAAGTACAGTTTATAAAATACAAATATATTTTTCAGCTCAACATTGATAACATGTCACTCACTACATGATTAGTGTTATTTTATTCGTATTGATACTATTCAACAAAATCGAAATTGATACAACTTGACGTATGAATATATGATAGTAGTTTTAATATCTCTTGTAACTTTTATTTATACTACATCCTTACTTACAATAATGCATTGCATAAAAGCATATATTCGCTTGGCCTCTTTTCATGGTTTTATATTTAGGTACAAACCAGCGTAAATTTGACAAATTAAAAAAAAGTGTATAGTTGGCTATATTACAATTTTTGTTTATTTAAATTACTAAAATATGTTTCTTGAAACATGAGCTTTAGGGAACAGGATTTAAATACTATTTTAATATATGTATTTAGAGAATACACAAGCACGGGCTTATTAAAAATGTAAAGCAATTATTTAATTTATAGAAATAAGATCAATATAGAGGAGCAATTAGACAAATAAAGTTAAATAAATAGAGTTGGCAATTTTGGTGATATGAAAATATTATTATTATTATTAGCACCGCGTCTTACTACCCGTTCGGGTTATACGCACTTACGCTAATGTGTAATGGTAGGGTGATTGTGAGATGAAATGGAGGACCTACAGTTTAACGTGGGATCCGAACCACGGTGGAGGCCTGGCATTCCCCACATTCACAAGATGTCTTGTCAGAGGTGAAGGAAGGGTTTGGTAATCAGATAAATCTTTGCCGGGACCGAGGATTGAACCCCGGCCGCCAGCACAGAAAATAATATTAAAGCCGATTAATAAATTCAGTAGTTGCTAATGAAGGTTGTTTTGTGACTACAGCCAACAACTTGAGGCTGGACGCATTATCAATCCGGATTTTGTTGGCCAATACAGTGAACTCGGAGAAGGTGCTGGGATAGATGTTAGAGGTACTATCCCGGATGTGGACAGATCAAAGGAGACCTTAGGAACATACTGTACTCTGAAGCCGGAAATATAAATCTTTTCAACTAGAAAAATATATTATATTATTAAGCTACATTCACATTTATACCATTTAAAGTCACAATATACTCGAAATTACCTTGAAATGGTACAAATGTTAGGCTTACCGTCGACACATTTTTAATCAGCTAAGCTAATCAAAACTGCCCATCAATCAACCTTAATCTCTCTGCCATTAAATAAATAGTCCCACATCTCGAAGAAGGATTTAACAGTCTTCAAGCCCCGGATAAGCGAAGGCTTAGAAGACGAAACTTATTGATTGAATCTATTAAGCCAAATAAATGACGCAGTATCCAAAAGGTTTCGACTCATCTTATAGTTATTATTTCTCTCCTCCCAACCATTTAAATAAGGGTGGATATTAATTAGCTTGTAAAGCCGCCCTCATATTATTTTGTCCGAACATCCCTTGAGGTGCTCGGACAAGAACAGCCCCACATATGCATTCCAATGACAGCTCCTATATAACCCGATTAATTACTAGGCAGAGCAAATGGATGAGGCTACTGGACGTTTGCATTTCTACATTTCTAAATGGGCGTGGCTCATTAAAAAATATAAATTGATGTTCATCTGAGTTTGTGGTTTAAAAAAAATAGAATGGTAAGCAGTGGTATGTACTCATGAGAAACTAAAATATATAGGTGACCTGGCGGTCTAGGGGTAAGGTGTCAGACTTCTATGCTGGCGGCCGGGGTTCAATCCTTGGTCCCGGCAAAGATTTANGTAGGTCCTTCATTTCATCTCACAATCACCCTACCATTACACATTAGCGTAAGTGCGTACAACCCGAACGGGTAGTAAGACGCGGTGATAATAATAATAATAAAAACATATAGACCTATACATTTAACGAGTAATGTTATGTCAACACACGACTTACTAACTAACTTAGGTTAGCCCAATTACCGCTAACCGACCACAGCAACAATATAGGACGACCAGGAATATATGTAAGACGAATTTATTAGCAATTAATTTAAAGATGTCAACCTCGGTGGTTTTGGGGTAAAGTGCTCGCCTCAGGAGCCGATGTTCACGGGTTCAAACCCAGCTGAGGTCAACGGATATTTCTTGAGCGATAAAAACCCGTAGCACAGCTTCATTCGGCGAGGAAGTAAATCTGTCGGTCCTGTGTCGATTGTGGCTTGTAAAATAACTCTAAAAGGTATGGAAAAATACCTTTACCGGCTAAAGTGATAGGGCCTTTCAATATCGCTCAGAGAAATTCAGTGTGGAAAGCCACGGGGAGCCGCCACACCTTCTGAATCCCCTTACTACATGGGATTTCTATCAGATGGTGCAGGAAACATTAACCAGCCGAAGGTCTGGGTGCATTCCTAGAGCCGGAGGGACAGAAATCACATCAAGCCAACTTTCGGGTTGTTGACTAAGCAGACGAATATAAAGATCTGTGGTCAACCCTTCACGCCACTCAGCTACAACCTGTATACAAATATACTGCGGAGTTTTACAAATAATATATTTTCCCCTATAGAAATACACACTTCATCTATCCTGTAAGGTATCAAACTTATACTACATTCACGGTAGGAATTACTCTCTGAAAGGTCTTTTTTTCCTACCAATATCCTACTATATAATAGATTCATGGTAGGGAAAAAGGTCTTTCAGAAATCAATTCCTACCGTGAACAGACTTTACCTTACATTATTACACTATGATATAGCATATAACCCGCCTCGGTGGCGTAGTTGGCTAAGGCACTTTGTCGTGTTGAGCTCGACCGCCGAGAACGGGGAGATCGAGGTTCGAATCTCGGTCGGGTGAACTGGGGGTGGTTTTTCCTAAATGGTCCTCCACTCTCCCTCCACGCGAATGCGGGTTCACTTCCTCTAATTCAACCTTCCCAATTCCTAACCCATTAAAGCAATTAGTACATAGAGCGTATAACCCGAACGGGTAGTAAGACGCGGTGCTAAATATTATTATTATTATTATTATTATTAGCTTATAAGATAGGGTCATAGTGTAATGCGTCAAGGAGAAACGGCTACACGTCCAAGTAAACGGAATGTACGTTTTAAGTATGAGTTTGCCAAGCCGGTGGGCACACGGACTAAGGTGTTCGTCTTGTCTGGTCTGATTGGCCGATTACGCGGATGTTCAAATTAGAGCCGGATGTACAGAGGTATATTTCCTTGAACGGTTTACGCACTTTTAATCTAAGTAAATTCGGGTACAATTCTTCTATATTCTATTTTCATTTTCCCTATTCTATTCTAGTTAATATGTCACTATTTGACGCCATACGTGTAAACATGGAAATTAAAACGATCAACGGATTTATCTGGATGAGGAAAGTAGCTAGTAAGAAATGCACCAGTATTAGTGTTGAGACAGTTTATGAAAACGAGATGGGAACAGCTATACTATTATTTGTTTGCTCGGGGTTTAAAACTAGACCGTTAGTGGAGATTAAAAGCCATGAGAATCTATAGCTATTTTATCAATCCAAATTTAATTACATCAACGGGGTAGGGATGAGGAAGATATAATCTTGAAGGAATGAACCCGCATTTGTATCGAGGAATTGTGGGAAACTATTTAATAAACAAAACACCGCCAGTACATCCAACCGGGATTCAAGCCTCAAAATCGACTAGATTGCAGATGACGGGGAGATCCAACGCTCGAATCTAGCTCAGATGGTTTTAGAAAAAGGTTTTTCACTCTTCCTCCACGTAAATACGGGTACACTTCTTATCAATACAACCTTCCTAATTCTTAAAGTCGTTAATGTAATTAGTACATAAATGTATAACCCGAACGGGTAGTAAGACGCCCTGCTAATTAAAAAAAATATAGTTTGTCAAAATATCAAACAAAAGAATTATATATAATATAAATATAAATAAACAAAAAACAAGTGGCGACCTCCCTACCGTCGCTTTGAATCAGTGTGGGCAAAAATATTATCCCTTTTCTTCTTCCTTTCCTATTAATATTTTCGGAAAGTTTTAATTAAATATCAAAGTGATTAGTCAACAAAGCGACCCCGAATATCATAGAACCAAATACTTGGTTATGTTGATTATTATTATTAGCAGCGCCGCGTCTTACTACCCGTTCGGGTTAAACGCACTTACGCTAATGTGTAATGGTGGGGTGATAATGAGATGAAATGGAGGACCTACAGTTTAATGTGGAATCCGAACCACGGTGGAGGCCTGGCATTCCCCACATTCACAAGATGTCTTGTCAGAGGTGAAGGAAGGGTTTGGCAATCAGATAAATCTGTGCTGGGACCGAGGATTGAACCTCGGACACCCAACACAGAGGTCCGACACCTTACCCCTAGACCTCCAGGTCAATGACTATGTTGTTAATTAATCTTTTTTCATATATAAATATTTTTTTTATATTAGATAAAATATTTAGATGCTATTTTTATAGTATTTAGAAATAATAATTAGTAGCTTATTTAATTTAAATAATTATTTTTAAATGTTAAAAAATATATATTTTAGCATGCGCCCCTAGGAACTTTGCGACAGCCGCGAGAGGAAAACTTAGGAGCTACTTGAGTAGCGGTTCCAGCTCTAGAAAACTGATATTTACGGACGGAAATTTCGTTATTCTGACAAAATGACACCATGTATGCGCAAATGTTGGCACTATCTTCACTAACATGCAGCGGCCTCTCGGTCGGTATAACTCGCTTGCGGGCTGACGCCATGGAGTTTACCAAACTGTGGTAAGTGTACCCCGAAAGGTAAGCGAAGGATTTCAGGAGGTACGGGACGTGACAATGAGATTTATTCATTAAAAACATTTACGAATTTCAATAAGCCTAATAAACAAATTGACGCAGATTTTAACATGATTCCATGGACTTTTAATGGCACCCCCCCC
>CABEEJ010001016.1:74043-93494 GCA_901482245.1 Timema douglasi | reverse complement strand
CCCCCCCCCCCCGCCCTCCGCCAAGGCTTTGTTTGGCATACCACCATTTATTTATTAAAATAATTTATACTTTTCAAGATAACAACTATATTTTTAAAGACCTGAAATGATACCCATTTCAGGTCTTTAAAAATATAGTTGGTTAGGCTATGACCCCGAAAGGGGTACTTTGGGACAACACTACTATAAGAGTTTTACCTTGCACGTGCAAAGCAATACCAATCTGGAAGAGAGCACAGGACTTGCCATGGATCGTATTATTCCAAATTATCCACTTAAATTCTACTGAGACGAATGCCGGACCGATTAACACAACAGGTACCTCATATTTTAGATTCTTAAGCAGTAACTAACCACATTAACGCGCACCCCGCCCATCCCCACCTTGCTTGTTGGGAGAAAAATGTCCCCTCAGGAAAAATACAGGGTTCCTTTGAAGACGAGTAGGCTGGAAGACGATTTTTGATGTCTTCATCGGACAGACAAGCGAGTCAAGTTAATGTGTTGTAATTGGGGATAATCCCCTCTGGGCCAAGGAAAAAGCACCAAGGAGTGCTACATAGGTGATTTTACATAATACACTTATCACTCTTATACCACACAAAGATAACCACACCCCCTGTTGCTAGAAGCAACCGGTATGTTATATGTAACTGTGACGTCATCTTGCACATTCGCAGATCTATTACAATTAAGACGCCGCACACGTGACCCCTTTTCTTACGCCGGACTTGACCAATATGCGATTGTAAAGTCATTAGAGGACATAACCTCAGCACGGTCAAATATGTATAATAACCATTCCTGGTACATTCCTGTCATTTCAAAATGCGATACTCAACCTTGTACAATCCAATATTCATAGAAAGAGCCTTATCTGACAGCTAGCAAAATTACTAGACCTACTTCCACGTATTCATACATATAATCATGTGATCTGCAGCTTTCACTTTGATAGCTATTATCAGTACCTATAAAATAACTAATTTTTATATTTTTATCTAATTTATTTGAGATATTTAAATTGCACTTTCTGAACCGTCTGATTATAGACCTATCAACACAAAACTTATAAACTAAGTTACATCTAGAACAGACAAAACACCCAGCCCCCGGCCGTTTATTCGTCACTGTGAAAGGGGAGACTCACGTTTAACCAATGATACAGTTTTCGGCCATGCCAGGAATCAAGCCCGGGACCCTTAGCTGATTAGAAAGACACGCTACCGACTGAGCTAAGGTGTCGGACCGTTGTGTAAAATAAAATGTAAAACTAACGTAAAATGCGTATCAATATGAACAAAAAATAGCTTTAAAACAAAACAAAAATGAAACTATTAATTTATTATTATGATCGTGTATGAATAAATGTCTAGCCAAAAGACATGCACTGTAAAGGCCAATTTAGATCTGAAGAAACCTTTTTTGATATTTATAAAAACTAATAAAATAATCTTCAGATAATTAATACATATATATGATCTTCAACTGTCACTTTTCATAGAAAACATACCTATTAAGTATTAATATCCCTACTAATGAAATAAAATGTTTTCAAGTTTGGCTACACATTTTTTCACCCCAGAGAGTTCCTTCCTACCAGAATACTATTTAGTAAATATTAAAAAAACAAAACAATTAATGAAACCTTATTAACATAAAAGCACAACTGCGTTTAAAGTACTTTAATCTGGCCTCGTCTTCAGGACTTTACGGCTAAGGTGTCATCCATAAACCACGTAACGCTTTTCTCTTGCCTGTTTGGACCCCGCCTCCCCCCTTGTAGCACCAAGTAGACATCATTTAGCCTGACCCCTCTCACCCGACCTGGGTTACATAATTTTACAAGTCAACAGTTAATGCCATTATTTCACAAGGAAGCTCTTGAGACACTAAAATAGAAACTATGAATCCATTTTAACTCCTGAATATATAAATTATATTTTTTCAACATTATAAAGTATAATATAACCTAATAAAGTATAATGTGATGCACCCACCTTCTCCCCCATGTAATAAGGTGCAGAAAGAGTTCAGCCCTCGCCCTCTTTCAACGCCGTTACGTAGTTTACGGATGATTCCTAACGGGAGAAACCTGGGGTCGACCAGACTGACAAGCGTGCGAGCGACTGAGCGGCCAAACTAGCGAGCGACTGCATGGCCAGACTGACAAGCGAGCGAGCGACTGCATGGCCAGACTGACAAGCGTGCGAGCGACTGAGTGACCAAACTGGCGAGCGAGCGACTGCATGGCCAGACTGACAAGCGTGCGAGCGACTGAGCGACCAAACTAGCGAGCGATCAAGCGACTGCATGGCCAGACTGACAAGCGAGCGAGCGACTGCATGGCCAGACTGACAAGCGTGCGAGCGACTGAGCGACCAAACTGGCGAGTGAGCGAGCGCGTAATTAGCAGATAGCTCTCGATAGCTGTTGACGAGGAGGCAAAGGTTCGAATATTGGCTCAGTGAACTGAGGGTGGTTTTTGACAAGTGATTTATTGTTGTGGTTTTTCCATCTTCTCTCCACGCTATTGGTGATTCTTATTTGCAAAGGCCTGTGATTATAATATTGAGGTATTTTGACATATCAGGTTTGTATATGTACAGTATATTATTTATGGTCTTACCAATTAAATTAGGCCATTAGTAGCAAATGTGTTAAACCTAACAATAATTATAAAAAAAAAGTCAAATATCACGTCAAATCAAGACGTTTTCCCAGCACTCAATGAACCAACATACAATAATATTGCCCAGCGCCTGTAAACTAGACTGTTCCGGCTCGAGCGCTCGCGCTTGAAGTATAGAACCAGTTCAGCGCGTTGCTCGGGTCGCTTCAGTCTGGCCTTATTCGAGTTGAACAAAACTGTCCGCCACCCTAGAGGTCCATTAACCTTCTCAACACATGGCATTGTCCTCAACTTGAATAAGAAACGGATCAAGATATCATGTACCAGTAGTACCCATTGCTCGTAATATCCAAATCTCCGGTGTCGAGGTACAGCTCGCTATCTTCCCCAGCCATTCCGAGGTGCGATATTTCTCCGCTGCTGACAGCTTCATTTCCGTAATCAACACCGCTTACATTTCCTACCTGCGTCAATGAGCACCGCAGAGACTGCTACGTGCTCAAGAGCGTGAATTTGGAAATAATTTAATAACTCGGGGCATCTATTCAATAACGAAGGTGCTGGGAAATAAATAGGTCTAAAATAATGTGATTGAATATTTGAATGTGATTCGATCAACTACCTCCTTACAGGAAAAGAAAATTTGACAAAAGCACAAACCTAAAAATAGAAGTTAAAGCCAAGGTGGGAAAGTAGGGAACGCTAGAAAAGACCAGTGATTTTGTAGTTTTAATAGCAAAACATTTTTTGGGCCAAACTAAATAAACTATTGCTCCAGTAGGAACATAGAGTTTAATTGTCTTCACATGGTGATGTCAACAGTTGTTAAATATCTGTCATGAGCATAGCGGGATTAGATGAGAGACTTTTTAAATGAAGATAAAAAGTTATTAAATTCCAGGAAATCCTCGACAGATATTTAACAACTGTTTATACCACCACACGAAGAAAATTAAACTAAACGTTGTACTAGAGCGATATTTGATTTATTTTGGACAAAGAAATGTTGTATAAAAACTGCAAAATCACTGAATCAACTTTTATCGCGTCCCCTTCTATCTCACCTTATATGAGGTGATGCCTCTGAGAATGTCCCATCTGGTAAACTATATGATTTGTTTATTAGGGACTGATGAAATAATGGACCTTCTGGCGATTTTGGACATTAAATACTTCTTATACTGCTTTGTAGTTGCATATATTTGACGGTAGCTAGTTTGAAGATCGGACTATTGGAGAGGGGACGGTGGATATCAGGATGGAAGGAAGGAGGGTGCGGGGGGTGTTCACCTCTGTCAGATTTGTCTAATAGCATTCTCTATTTACGTGGGATTATGGATTATAAAGGAGAAGGGTCATAATGGACTAGTAGATTGTCGATGTTTCGGTAGTTAAAATAAATAAAACTCCTCGAATCACTTTTGAGGCCAGGATAACGATCAATTTAACTGTAGCATAACGGTTCTCTTTGTGTTTTTAAATGTAAGCCATCACGATGTAGTTAGTTGATAGCTTTGACGTGACGTTCACTGTCCGGGGGGAAGAACTGTCACGTTACAATAAGTTCATCGCGTATTACTGCCTGTCAATCAATATATTGTGAGCAACGTCAACACGGCTATTCAGTACTTTGTTTGTTTGTGTCTCTCGAACATTAAAACATAGTGGCATTTTCTTATACTTTATTTTGTTGCTTCAGTAAGTCTATATTGCAAATACTTGAAAATTTCAGTCCTAAGAACTTGAAGTTATATTTTAATACACAATTTGTTTTCAAACAGATTAATAGGTTGTGTTTTGCTTGAATTATTACGCAACGTTACGTGAACATTAAGTTAAACGTGATTCAGTCATGAAGGACTTCACATGGCGAAATAAATTATAAATGAAACATACAAAAAGTTTTGTATTGACATGAAGCCCTAATCACGTCTAAATTGCTCCATGCAATATACAAAACTATGAGCACTCGTTTCACAGGGGTCTTGCCATCTTGAAACCAATGTACTTTGAGAACTCAAAACACAAAGACATGTTGGCACAAGGAGAACCAAATAACTTGTCGAAAAAAAACAACATAAGTTGGTCGTTACTCATGAGACAAGGACCGAGCCACCAATAAGAGCAGGGCGCCCACCGTCGCCCTCGAAAATACCTGCCAAGAACGACGACTTCGCAGGTGCTCTCCTAGCCTTGAAGATCTTTACAAAAATCACACGCAGTTCAACGGCCTAGCCATGTGTCAATTTATTTATTGTTTCACTTATAGCCCAATTTTATTACGGATAACCATCTGAAAGGCCTTTTTTCCTAACAAAATCCTACTATATAACAGGTTTATGCTATAAAAAACGACGTTTCAGAAAGCTATTAGAAAGAGAATCTGGCTATAGCATGGCTACCAACATGTAATGGTAAAATTATACCAGTTTTAACAGTTTTACCATATTTAAGAACATATTAGAGGATTAAAAAAAATTAAAATGAAAAACACTGTTTAACTCCTAATTTCCCTGTTGTCAAACGTATAATGCAGAAAACCCTGGGCCATGGCTATTCTACGCGACAAATGCCAGGCAACCGAGACTTGTCGCAAACATGAGCGACTTTGAGCACTAATTTTTTACATCCATAACTGTTTCATGCCTGTGGCCCGGGTAGTTTTTTTTTTAAAGCCATATATTTTTCAATGTCGTCTTGTTAAGCCTATCGTAGCTTCATATTCCTTAATATCTAACTTAAGGCTAGGACAAGTACAGCATCCAGTCCAGGGCCGTTAATTTATCACTGTGAAATTTGATTTAATTTGATTAATGATGCATTTTCGGCTATGCCGGGAATCGAACCCGGGACCCTTAGCTCAGTAGGCAGTCACACTACTGACTGAGATAAGGAGTCGGACTGGTTCTTCATATAAATATTATTATTAATAATAATAATGGCGTGTCCGGGCCACAATAATTTTGTAGCTAAGTTTGTAGAAAGATTTGCCAGTCCTAATGTACCGTTGCCCAGGGGTCGCCCCAACGTTCTAATCAAAAATCCTTTCTGTGGAGGCTCCTTCATGTCCCGATGAAATGAGATAGTGATGATTATTGATATTACAGTGTGGATACAATGAAGATATTAACATAACTTAAGCCTAACTAACCAAACCCTTTCGAGAAAAATCTCCCGATACCAGCGGGGAAAAGAGCCCGGGACCATTAGGTCAGCATCCAAGGGCTTTGACCACTACTCCCCTTGGCCGGTTTCTCATAAAATAACATTGCTCGACGTGTAATCGCGTGTCTGATTTCCCGGTTAATCGGACGTGGAGATGGACTTGTTAGTCCCAATAAGGATTCAGCTTCTTTCCACCACACATGTATACACCGCAGGTTGCTTAATACTTCTATGCAGGGGCCAGACTACCAAGAGCTGTTATATATAATATTGGAGTGTTTAAAGGAGCTTCGCATGAGCGTTTCGAACCGAACCAAGAGTGAACTCATACTACCCCCTTCTTTTTTTACATACCGGTATTTATTAGCCCCGTGGACAGAAGGCATTAGTCTCGTCTTGTTTGATTTGCCGGTGACGTGGAGATTAAGGTTCGAATAAATGCCAGGCGTACTAAGTTTTTAAACTAAATTATTTCTCATTCTCCCTTCACGAAAATGCGGTTACACTTACACTAAATTCTACCTTTCCCATCCTTATCCCATTGGCGAGGTAAATAACGATACAAAAATCACAAAAGGTATGATAAAGCAAAACACTCAACCTTTTTTATTTCGCATATCTATCTATATAAAACTTATTATATATATATATATATATATATATATATATATATTTAATGGAAAAGGTCTAGTGAAAGATTTTTAAGTCTCACACACTCAGTCAATAATTTAAAACAATTTTTAATTACACCAAAACGTTTTGGAGCAATCGAGATTTATCACTATCGTTTCTTTACAAGGGTAAAACTTTGATCAGTCTATTTATATCAAGAATACACGCTGTAAAATCTGTATCTATATTTGATATGACTTTATTAGTTATTTACTCACCGACTGTTGGAAAAATTAAGCTTAATTTTAAAAGATTCAGCTTGCAGATTTCTTACCTGAAACAATTTAAACAAAACATTAAAATCAACATAAAGTATCAAGTCTAACATAAAAGCAATTACATATGCAATATTAATGTACAATTACCATATGATTCTAGTAGGAATGATCTTTTTAGCAAATACAGACATATTTTTTGTGCAGTCAGCAATGATAGCATTTTACTTTATTAATAGTAATATTTATAGGAAAGGATAATACAGAAGAGCGTCGATAGTTCGGCCTAATTGGGGATTGACCCAGTCCAGGTTCTCGAAAGTACAGTACCTATACAAAAAAGGAAGAAAATAAGAAACATGTATGGGATACTTACAAAAAAAAACAGTGTTAAGTAAGAAACAATTTCACTTTATTTAAAAAACGAACTTTGTACTTTTTTTTGTCTGAAGAAATGTAATAATACAAATATCTAACAATAATAAAGTTTATCTAATTTTTTTTTTGAACAAGGGTTGAGATGCGTTTTTTGGTGATAATGTCTCTGATGTTGATACCACTGTGGTAATTTTTATAAATAATCTATTTTTCTTGACGATCCGGATTTTTGACTCCCGACTGGGATTCAAGCCCCTATCTCCCTATCAAAGGCAATCTGTTGCGAGAGTTACGCCTTAAACCATTCAACTACCGAAGAGGGTTAGAGTTGGAATTAAAATCACAATTTATTTCCTAAATATATACCTAAATTTTGAACCAAATCCACCAAATTCTTTCGGCTATAGTCCCAGGTGTAGACATACTAAAAGGGGACAGGTAGAATTATTGTAAAATAAAATCAACCTTTTGAGTTCGGGGGCCATATAAAACGCACAGGATCTATCACAATCTCGAAGTGAAAATTTCCAAGATGACAATACTTTCTCTCTATGAGAAGGTAAAAAGAAAACCTATAACAAATTGCTTAAATAGTTGTGCATCTATGTGACGCCAGCCGCCGAGATAATATTAGCACCGAGCGAGCCCTGAGGCAGACGATGCCGCACAGCGCAGTGCAGACCACGAGCCAAGAGAGTATTTCAAATAAAGGTTATGTCTCTGACGTTCGGCCAAAGAAGTGGGGAGGGGTTTTTCTTTTTATCACTTTTTTTTTGTCTGTCTTGTGACAATGAGTCAATGACTCCCATTTTTTCGCAAGGGTCGATACATTTTATCGTCGAGTCTAAAAACATGAGGTATCACCAAAATTGCATGTGATCGTTCTTCTCTTTTATAAAATGATTTTAACATAAAAATAGTATTAATAAATCAAAACATAATGCGTTTAAGATGATAAGGGAGGGGAAGCCAAATAAGATCAGTATGTTCACAGTTTTTATGAGAAAAAAACTTTTTGAGCGAAATAAATTAAATATTACTCCAATAGAAACGATTAGTTTAGTTTTCTACACATGATGTTATCAACAGTTCTTGAATATCTGTTATTATCAGAGCGGCATTTGACAAGAAACTTTTTAAATGAGAGAAAAAGTTCTGTGCAAATTCCGCCAAGATCAGGACAGATTTTCAAGAATTGTTCAGATGTATTTATGTAGAAAATTAAAAAAACCAAATAGCCAAAGCTATTATTTATGCTTTTATTGAGGATTTACTCCATCTAGATATAATATTCTGAAAATTGAAACATGACACGTGGACACGACACCAATGCTCTAACCACTAAGCTATCCAGGAATCGTTCCATGCCCAGGGTCATTCTTCACGGACGATTCCTGGATAGCTCAGTGGTTAGAGCAGTGGAGTAATAAGCCAAAGGTCCCAGGTTCGATCCCCGTGTCCAGGTTTCATTTTTAAATTGTCAGAATATAGAAAATTAAGCTTAACGTATATATTTAGTAATATTTTATTTATTTTGGCAAAAAAATTGTTTTTTGTTATAAAAACTGAGAAAATGCTGACATTAGCTAGCTTTCCCCTCCACCTAATACTCAACTTACGTATATTTTTCTTTCTAAATGCTAAACGACTGTATAAAAGTTGGTTATTCATCAAATATTAGCTGAATATATATTATATTCTTTAAAATGAGCTATCAAGGAACTATCATGCCCATTTTTTTTAAAGCGGAGTCTGTTATGAACGTGTATAAATCGTTGGCTACATATGTGCGATCAATTATGATCACGAGCAATCTGATAACGCAGCCACCTTCGACAAGGGAAGGCTTTACAGCTGCCAAATGAGTAATGGCAATTTTACAAATGAGCATAACAAGCAAAGCTATTATATTTGATAATTATGGTTACATACGCATCTATATATTATATTCTTTAAATTAAAACATAATATCTGTACAGGGGAATCGAACCAGATACCTTTGGCTTAATAGGCTTGTGTTATTTGCGTCTTACAGCACGTTCAGATTATCCGTAAACGACAGTAATTAAGAACCCATGCTGGTGGGTACGCGGATAAAGGCTTCAGACTCGTCTTGTCGGATATCCTGAGAGTGGTTATTTTCCTAAACGGGTTCTCACTCTTCCTTTCTTTATATTCTCCTTTCGTCAGTCTCGACCGACGAGCATCTCGAAGAGCTCGGCTTATTATCGATTGAAAGTGAATACAATCGAGTCCGACCGCTCGGTACACCCTTATATTAAAGTGAGCGAGGAATCAAGATCTCACCGGTTCGTTCACCCAGGATTTTACAATGTCTCGTTTAAATTCTCGTGGCTTTAGAAGGGGGGAAGGAGACTGCACCTGAACAGATTTTTACTTCAAGGCTTGCGCATGCGCCTTGAGGTTTCTCTAAAAGGACAAGTTCAAAGAGACGTGGTATTGGTCCTAAGCCAAGTCGTGTCATACAATGGAGATTAGAATATACTGGACATTCATAAGAGAGTATAACAATGTTGATTAATCAGTACTTTATCTTTTTAATTACGTTATTTTATTTATACTTGAATACTAGTGAGTCAACAGCTATAATAGGAGTTATGGTAAGAAGGAACTTTTAAAAAATACAAACATATTTTTTTTTAGGTCAACATTAATAACATTTTAAATTTTTTAGTATTATGCTATTATTTATAAAAAGTGACAGCTGCAGATCACAATTAATTAAAATTGTTCTGGTAAATGTGATAATTTCAAAAACTGTTCCTGCTTATATGAATCGGACTGTACGTGTGTTAGACCAAAGGAAAAATATGGAAGAGTATCCTAAGAAAATGTAGTAGTGTTTTATACCTGGAGGGATGCTGCAAAATAAAAGTTTATCCTCCCCCCACCCATTACCTCACACCAGCCTCTAAGAGTAGGTATGGAAACTTACCCTAATATATCGATATATTTATAATTTGATACATCGAAAACTACGGTACAACTATCAAATGATATTGATATAGGCCAATTAATTGTTTTCAATATCTTGAATTGCTATGACCTGGGCAATGTTAATGTTTTATTTATCTGTTTATCAGAACAGACAAGTTTAGTAAAAATAAGAAAAAATAAATTAGGTTGGAAAAATATAGAACATATCGTTCAATGTATTTAGATTCTAAGTATTTAAAGCGTAGTGCAATATGATATATCGATACATTGTTTCCGTCCTTAGCAAATAGTAGCACTCGCAAAATCATAATAGTTGTATTTTATACTATTTTTACTTTCTCGCTATCTTGCAGGTAGAGAAAGAATTGTGATCGTCAAAAAAATCAATCTCGAGATTTTGATGAATCTCGACGTTTCATGACCTCCCGAATCCAAAAAAGTTGTTTTTGAATTTCTGTCTGTCTGTTCCTCCAACTAGAGCCTAAACTATTTTACCGATCGAGCTAAAACTTGGTATCTGGGGTTTTCAAAGGGTTAGCCCGACGTATTTCTGCGATTGGATATCCTTCCCTGAAATTAAAGGTAGTTTGATGAATGGCAAAAAGAGAAAGTGTTGATTTTCTCAAAATCGGCTCCAAAGATTTTGATTAAATTTAATTTCTAAACATTTATAAATATTCGAAACAAAATGGCTACTCTCAATATTTCGGCAAAATTAAAGGGCTCCGGTCTGATGGGTAAATTATATATATTTTTTATCATATCTCCGAGACTACTTCAGATATGAAATTACTTATCATTACAAATATGTAGGTCTATTTATAATACAACTATTTTACTCAAAGCATATTTTTATAAAACCAACAATTTTCAAGTTATTCGCAAATATATAATTCTTTTTTAACTTTTCGAACAATAAAGGTAAAGTATTGCGACCGTAAAAGAAATATAACCCGGGATTTTGATGGATGTCGAGGTCTCATGACCCCCCGAACCCTAAAAAGTGGTATTTGTATTGCCGTCTGTCTGTTTAAACTTAAAATTAAGAGTGGTTTAGTAAAGGGCGAAAAGAGAAAAACTCGATTTTCTAAAAATATGCTCTAACGATTTTGATTAAAATTCGTATCTAGGCGTCGATTAAGATTATAAATAGACTGACTATTTTCATTTTCCCGTGAAAACGACTTTTAGGGTACTTTACAGAAGCTGAAATTTCCGTATCTCCACAACTCTACTAGATACTAAATAACTTATTGCAAAATTGTATTACTATTAAAAATAAAAAATGTATATGAAATATTTTTTTATTAAACCAACAGTTTGTGAGATATTAGCAAATATATTAATACAATTTTGTGAGCTTTAGTTGTAAAGAGATACTACTTAAGTTTTATAGCAATAATTCTCCAATGTCATAGAGTAATTAAATATGTCTCTCAAAAAGTGTATGTTGTTTTTCCTTAAGCCTCTTAGGATAAGTGTTTGTACAACAATGATATATCTCCATTTTAGACTTAATAGTCAAAATTTACATTTTTTATTGATCAAAATTACTATAAATGAGGAATTGAATAGCAATGCGATAACCTGAAGATGTGAAACACCTAGTAAAATGTCGAAAATTTTATCTCGAATTCGAAATTTTAATACGAAGTATTGCCCATTGTGGACCCAAAATTGATCTTTTTTTATAGGTCCAAACATACAAATGAGGACATTAATTCCTTAAAAATAAAATTATAGAATTTAAAACCGGTACTCAAAATATGTTTTACATAGGTATAGTGCAATTTATACTTGGCTTTGTTAGTGTATATTATTTCGTTTAACATATATTACGAGTTTTGAATAAATTGGAATAATTTTTAAACAAAAGAGCGAGAAAGTTCGTGCGGAGTTCCGTACCATTTATTTTTTATGACTTAACATTTTGCGGGACAATATTGGGACACTTTTATTTTTATCTAGTACTGTACTATTGGAGAACGAAACAAATGTATGAACATTTAGCAACATTTTAGGCATAGAATAGAATTTAATTCAAAGTAAATTTCTTAGTAGCCTACGTTCAATATAAGGGTTAATAACGACTCAGTTTAAGGGGGCGTCTACCGGATTATTGGGATTGGAGACGTCCAGAAATCTCGCGTTACTTAAGAACTGGTTTAACATCCCAAAAAATATTTAATGTCGAAGTGAAGGTGAAAGGTATTATGTTCTTCTAAGATTAAAAACCTTAAAACTTTATTTTTATTATTAAAATACAAAATTTATTAATTTTTATTTTCAAAGCAGGTTTTTTATAGGCTGAAATATGAGCTCGCATTAATTTGGAAAGATATATGAAAATCACAGATTAAAAACCTCCAGTGCACCTAGCCGGGAATAGAGCCCCGACTCTGCCCTCAACGCAAATACTAAGTGCAATGCGAGTCTAACGCCTCAAGCGCGGCAGACGTTGCAGGGGACTTTTTTTTGCTATGCTCTTTTACTAGTTAGTATCGATTGGTGTTTATAGTCTACTATTAGATGGCTGCCATCAGCCATCGTTTCTTATATTTATAATAAGTGAAAATGAAACACGAATATTCAAGAAAAAATATATCTGTGGAGGAGGTGACATTCTATAAAAATTAATGTTTAGCTAGTAGCGTATTATCAAATTATAGCAACTACCTATTTAACTTAGTAAAAAATAGGCCACTATATGTAATTATTTTTAATTTTCTCGATCTTTAATTTTGACTGACATTTTGCAGTCAATGAAAAATACTGTGCATCTTAGATATAAAATTTGTTAATGTAAACATTTTTTTACTACTAGTTAAAGTTTTTTCAATTGTGTAACTGACTTCCAACTTTTATTTCTTTTCTCGCCCAAAGAACGGTATGCTTTACAATCCTTAGTCTCTGCTTTGCCTCCGGATATTTAATTTTAAAAAAAGCAATGAGTAATGAGTTACACAGAGGTTAACTGAAGTATTTAGCCGGTCAGTTACACCCGTAACTACATTTTTATTCAAAAACCGTTCAAGGAAATTTGAAACTTGGTTTCCCACAAGTGTTTCTAACGGGACATTTTTTCTTTTTAATGTCTGTCGTATAGAAGGTTTCGACAATAACGACGCAAATAACGTTAAGAATTCAAAATTTGCTAACACATTTTTAAAAGGCTGTTGACTAACGTACGTGGATTGATTAATTTTTATGTGACCCATGGCGAGACGTTTAATTTTAATTATATCGACATTTATTAATGTGCAAAGAGTTATTCGATTTTTTTTAAATAGAATACATTTAAAGAAAAGTTACAAATTCAGGCCCCATATTACATTTTTATCAGTAAGAAAATACAGAAGCAATGAAACTCCTTACAAACGTAAAAAAAAATACCATCGGAAGCGATTTGTTGGAGACTCACACATGCAGACGTTCCGTTGACGCGGTAACAAATGAAGGTGCTCCCAGTTGATGACCTACAATTTGTTAACGGTGGGGGTTAGGGGGAGGGACCGGGGAGCGGGGGTGGGTTTATCAACTGAAAACTTCTGTCTTACAGATTCAGCTGTCGGCTAGCCACTTGGGTGATTTGTAAATGAACTTTCCGAAACAAACAGACGGCGAAATGGTCGCTATCTACCGCTGTGATCTGTACAGAAGATCTGATGTGCTCAAGTCTCTTGAGGTGGGGATGTAGAGAAGGTGAGAAAAGATCAGTGTTTTTGGCGTTTTTGGATCAAAACATTTTTTTTTTGTTCAAAATAAATCAAATGTTACTCCAGTAGTGATATCAACAGTTCTTGAGCATATGTAAAGGATGTCCTGAAATTTAATGACAACTTTTTCTCTGCACTAAAGAAAGTTTCATATGTAATGACGCTATGCTCATGACAGATATTCAACATCAGTTGATATCACCGTGTAAAGAAAATTAAACTCTATGTTTGTAATGAAGCCATATTTGATTTATATTGGCCAAAAAAAGTTTTGCTATGAAAACTGCAAAAACACCTCTTCTTGCGTCTCCTTCCTCTCTATTTTAAGAGCCCATCTCCCCCCAAGGATAACATCTAGGTTAGGTAGGAAATACAGCTAGAACCAAAGTCATACTGTAGCGCAGACTTATGTATCCTACTTTAAATACTGTGGAATTTAGATCGGTAAACACGTTTAACCATATTTAAAAAAACGTACAAGCAATTATTTTAAAAGTATGAAACTATTCTGATACCAATTTCGCTATTGTCAAATGAGGAATGAAGAAACCCGCATTTAGATTTAAAAAAAAAAATAATAGAGCGTAATCAATTACTCCGATTAATAGGCCGTGAGATGGAATCTTAGACCAGTGGTTCTCAAACTATGGTCCAAGGAGCACTCGTGGCACGTGATGCCATAATAAGTTGTCCACTGTATTCATTTATAGCTCTCCCGTGATTATTTATGAATATAAATGTATTTATTACTTATCTTATAACATTTCACTGAAATTAAAGTTTTCTAAATTCTTAGGCAATAAAAATCCGTAGCACAGCTTCCTTTAAAGAGGAAGTGAAGAACCCTGGAAGGTGTGTGAAAATACCTTTCCCAGAAAAATTGATAGACCCTTTCGCTCTCGCTCATAGAAATTATCGTGTGGTGAAATAATCAATCGGTTCAGAAAGTGCACGTAAAATATCTCAAATAAATAAGTTTTGTAAAGTCTCATTATTTAAAAAACTCATAGTAAGAGAAAATATCGTTTGTTATATAAAATCATTAACAAAAATCTAAATTAAAGTTAATTAATTTTTCAATCAAACACCTTTTATAATAATACAAAAACATAACCAACATTGGCTCTACTCTGTCAAATCCATTGTCATCCATAATCCTCTCACCTCATCGGGACATGAAGGAGCTTCCACGGAAAGGATGCACGATTAGTACATTCGGGCGTCCCCTAGGTAGCGGTACATTAGTACTGGCTAATCTTTCCGCAAACTAAGCTACAAAATAAATGTAGCCCATACACGCCATTATTATTATTACTATTAGGTTAAGATTGTTAATAGTTGCGATTTAACTCCAAGGCTATTAACATATTAATTTAAGGGATAAGGACCAGGAAGGTATTTAGATAAAATGCACCCAAATTATGAGAGAGTATAGGGAAAACACAATAATAAATGATAGTTGGAAAACTATTCCCAATGCACCCAGCTAAGATTCGAACTTTGACCTTCCCATCACGAGTAATCCAGTATGTTGTGACCCTTAAGACTTCAGACCACCAGCGTGGGTTGAAAGATTTCGAAATATACTTTAAATTCTAATGTTACCGGCCTAGTAGACATGTGGATTAAGTCATCAATCTAGTCTAGTCTGACTTGTCGGTGACGAGGAGGTCGGGGCTCGAAGGCCAACCAAGTGTATTGAGGGTGTACTTTAAAAGATGGTTTCCCACTCTCCCTCCAAGCAAATATGGCTACATTAAAAAATCTATCTTATACAGTCTTATCCCATTAGTGTAGAAAAATGTGAATAACATGTACGGGTAGTAAGACGTAGCCCCCTACCCCACCTATTCCACACAAAAGAAACAACTTGATCAAACGTTTAAGAGGAAAGTT
Source organism: Timema douglasi (assembly GCA_901482245.1). Taxonomy (NCBI): domain Eukaryota; kingdom Metazoa; phylum Arthropoda; class Insecta; order Phasmatodea; family Timematidae; genus Timema; species Timema douglasi. Next base: position 77,862 of record CABEEJ010001016.1, on the reverse strand, counting down.
CGGATTTTTTCCCTGTACGGATTGGGCCAACCAACGCAACCACATCACTACAGGATCATTGATAAAAAAAATCATATAAAATCCGCTTTAAAATCTTAGGGTAAGTCTCCCGAGAAGCATGTGTTTTTAAGTTGCACGACCTTTCCCAACGACTAAACAATTACAGACCAAACTATCCCACACGGCGGAGGAACTTGACCTTTCCAACTTTGTCAACCGAGGGGAGAGGAGGAAGAGAGGATTGGTACCGATTGCAATCATCAACCAAATGAACCAACAAATCATTGGGGTGAGAAATGTTTGCGCCTTCGCTTGCAGCTGTCACCGAAATCATGAAGGCGCTTTCTTTTTTTATTATTTGTACGCACAATACAGAGTTTTTTTTTAAATGTACCACATCTTACTACCCTTCCGAACTAGCAGGATATTTATACTAATAGGTTAGGGATGCGGAGGGAAGAATAATAGGAAGTGTACTCGGATATGCGTAAAGGGAAGTGGCAAACCATTTAAGAAAAAAACTCCGTCAGGGTTAATACCCTTTTTAGGTTTTTCAGATTAAAATATTGCATTTTTCCTGTTTTTTAGTTATATCAATACCCGCGTTTGCACTGTTTTCTATTCAAACTTGATACAAAACTTTTAAGAAACGAAGTGTGTATTATTGGTTGCAAAGATAATATATTTACATTTTCACATAGATCTTTTGGAAACAAGCTTTGGACAATCATTTCCCCTCTTAAATTAACCTAATACACAGTCTATGCCAAATACCCACAAGTTTTTTTTCATGTTCTACGCATATGTACTAATTATGTTAATTTGTTAAGGATGAGGAAGGTTGTATTTATAGAAGGTGTGCCGTTCATATTTATGAAGGGAGAGTGGGCAAAAGGTTTAGGAAAAAAACAACAAAAAAACTTAGTACACCTTATCAGGAATTACAACCCTTTCTTTCCGTCCTATCACGTCTCATTACCCCCGAACTCTAGAGTAGTTTTTACAATGCCGTATGTCTGTGTGTCTGTTTAACCCAAATATTAAGAGTAGATTAGTAAAAAGCGAAAAATCTATTTTCTCAAAATCGGCTCTAACGATTTTGATTAAAATTCGTATCTAGACATTGATTAAGATTATAAATAAAATGGCTATTTTCATTTTCCTATGAAATGTATTTTAGGGTATTTTACAGAAGCGGAAATTTCCTTATCTCCGCAACTATTTGAGATACTAAATAACTTATCATTGCAAAATTGTAGCACTATTAAAAATAAAAATAACTATCATTTGAAATAATTTTTTTTTTATAAAACCAACAGTTTCCGAGATATTAGCAAATATATTAATAGAATTTTGTGAGATTTAGTTGTAAAGAGATACTACTGAAATTTTAACGAAATAATTCTCCAATGCCATAGAGTAATTAAATATATTTATTAAGTAAGTATCTCAAAAAGTTTGTTATTTTTCCTTTGCCCTCTTGGGATAAAATGTTTGTACAACAATGATCTATCTCCTTCATTTTATACTCAATAGTCAATCTTTAAGTTTTTTATTGGTCAAATGAGGAAATGAAATGAGGAATTGGATAGCAATGTTATGACCTGAAGATGTGAAACACCTAATACAATGTTAACATTTTAACCGCAAGTCAAAATTTTAATACGAAATGTTGACTCCTGTGGACCCAAAATCGATCATTTTTATTGGTCCAAACATACAAATGAGGACATTCTCTAAACTAAAGTTTAAACATTTAAAACCGGGACTCAAAAAATGTTTTACGTAAGTATAGTGCAATTTATGCTTGGTTTTGCTAGTGTATATTGTTTCGTTTAACATATATTAAATGCCAGGCCTCCACCATGGTTCGGATTCCACGTTAAACTGTAGGTCCTTCATTTCATCTCACAATCACCCTACCATTACACATTAGCGTAAGTGCGTATAACCCGAACGGGTAGTAAGACGCGGTGCTAATAATAATAATAATAAACATATATTACGAGTTTTGAGTTAATATCTCCATTTTGAAACAATAGAGCACGAAAATCCGTGCGGAGTTCCATACTATTTATTTTTAAAGCTGGCTCGTATCTTGTATATTTATTTCAGAAACCATATTATGTTGAAAGTTTGATAAGTATAATGAAACAAGTTAGTTAAAAACTGTATTACATTTGTTTGAATGACTTACTTTGTGTAGAAGTAAGTTAAGTTACAGGCTTGTAGGAAGTACGGTATCTACTAAATCCCGATTTATTATGGATCCCAATCTGTAAGGCTTTATTAAGTATCAGAATACTATCATATATTAGTATTTTGGTAGGATAAACGGCCATTTAGAACGGAAGTAGAAATTCGTTTTGGAAGGTCTTTAATCCTACCTAACCACTACTAGAGGGTAGGATTTTGGTACGAGATAAAACCTTCCAAACGAGCTTCCTTCAAATATCATCGTATATATTAGTCTACATAAACTAATTTAGAGAAAAAATTCACCCGTTTCGATATTTGTTATGCTTTTAAAACCTTTTACTAGCGTATTTATTTCATTTTAACTAATTACACATTAATGTATATTATATATTCAATCAAATTAATGAACGATGTCAAAATGCCACTTTGCCTTGTATGGGTGTAATAGAGAAAGATATACCCAAAAGTTTCCTTCTCTGTTACTCAATGGTATGCAGACGACGGGTCGAAAATTTAAGCCACAGATGTCCATTCTGTTATATTATAGAGATCAATGCTTAGACCATTCGACCACCAAAGCGAGATAATTTCTCATTAAATAGGCCGTGATATGGGCTCTAATGTCCGCTGTTCCTCCCACAGGTAGTGTAGTTTTGAAAGTCTCCGGGCCCGTAAGGGGTGTTTGTTCAATTTCAATATCGCGGGCGTGGCACAAGAATGGACATAGATACTCACTCGGTCCGTTGGCAGGTAACCTCGGTTCGGTTCGGCACGGTGCCACACGTACATACAGACCACCCGGCTAAACTTATACACTTGCCAGTTTGAACGACGAGTATTTATTAAAAGAGAGAGAAAAAACACAAACGGTTGGTCTGGTAACATATATCAATCTACCTTCGTTACAGATGCGCACAAGTTATACCAAACCGGTCTACACAGAAGCTGAATTTATACATTTTAGACAGAAATCGGATGAGCTTAGAATGAATAAAGATCCAAGTTCAATAAAGATACTAGTCGTCGTATCCAAGAGAAAAATCGGCCAAGTCAAACTTCTTGCTTGTCCAAGTTAAAGGGATTGTAGAAAATCCCTGCGACAGCTCAGACGTTTTTACTTCCTCATATATAGAAAAAATATTTCAATAGTAAAAAAAAAATCCACCTCGAGATTATGATGAATGTTTACGTTTTATTAGAACCCGAACACAAAAAAAGTGAATTTTAAAATTATATCCATCTGTCCTTGAGCCACGGATCCAAAATAGTTTGATGGATTTTGTACAAACATAATATTTAAATTTTAAAGGGGGACCATCGGATATTTAAAAAGTTTGATCCTAAACTTCAAATTAAGAGTAGTTTACTGATAAGTTATTTTTTTGAATTGCAAATTTTTCGAAAATGGCACTAGCGATATGGTTTAAAATGGATATCTAGGGAGCGGTTGACCTCCCAAATAACACCGTACACTTAGTTTTTGGGTAAAAATTCGTTATTGATGAGTGATTTTCGAAAATTCAAAATATTTTTAAAATGGCTTTAGCAATTTTGTTTAAAATGCACATCTTGGGGTTGTTTAATATTATAAATAAAACTATATACCTATTTTCTTGGGGG
>CABEEJ010001016.1:48023-73087 GCA_901482245.1 Timema douglasi | reverse complement strand
CATTTTGGGAGATATTACCGTGTACCAAATACATTTATTTGTAAATATACAAACGCAAGATTTCTATTTCATCATATAAAGATAAATTATGGCAATCGTGAACATTTTCAACCTCGTAATTATATAATTTTATGTGCCCTGGACCTCAACAAAATGGGATTTACCATTCCGAGTTCCGACTGTCCCCATGTCTGTCTGTCACTAAGCATAGGCCATAGATCTGAAACAGTTAGATAGATTTTGTTGTCTGTGCTATCGCTCTTAAATTAAGGGTAGTTTAATGTTGAGTGATTTTTGAAAATTTTAAATTTTTCAATAATTGCATTAACGATTTGGTTTAAAATGGTTATCTAGACGGAGTGGTTATTTGTATCTTTATACAAGAGTACAGGGTTAAAGAGGGTATATTAGACAAATGTACCCACGTTAGCGAAGAGAGGGGATGAGAAAACAGCACTGATAGCTCTCATGTAGAAAATAGCGCTGAATTTCAGTGGCAGCGTGGTCTAACGCGCTACTCTCGCAGTAAACTAGACTGCCGATGACGGGAAGATCGAAGTTCAAATCTTGTTTGGGTGTACTGAGGGTGGTTTTTCAAAGTGATTTTCCACTCTCCCTCTACGCAAATTCAGGTACACGTCCTATAAATATAATTTCACTATTCTCTAAAACCATTAGCATAATAAGTACATGAGCGTACAACCCGAACGGGAAGTAAAACGCAGTGCTAAAAAAGATTTAAAAAAATAAGAGACGTGAAAACCGCAATCCCTGTTGCACCCGGTCCGGATTCGCACCCCCTACCGTCCTCTTAGCGGCAATCACGTGCGATGCGAGTCAAAATACCTACAGATACACTTTATTATGATAAATAAATATTTGAAATTTTGTCATAAAAATTCTCATATAAAAAAAAATTTCGTTGTAAAAATGGTTTTATAACACCTTCAAAAATCAGGAAAAACACCTTTTTTTACACATTATATTTTTTACAAATTTAATATAAAATCAAACCAAAAATGAAGACTGATAAAATATTCTAACTCACAATAACAAAATTAAATGAAATCACAAAGGAAGCTAAAAATTCCAGGGCTTGCAAAGATCACAAACAACCAATAGATAAGAATAGTAAAAAACACAGAAAAAATATTAATTTGATATATCGATTGTCTGGAAGGGATAATGTCTAATTTAATAATCCATTGAAAAATATAGTTCATGATTACTTTTAAACTATCAAAATAAATATACAATAAATATGTTATCATTAGATTTGAAACGGGATACAATAAACGCATTGCTTTTTAGGTATATTATTTTCAAGTATACATAGAACAAAAAAATTACGATTGATCTTTGCGAATTCACTGTTTGTATATTGACTAATCTTTGATATTTGTTGACATCGATGGCAAAGGCTGCGTGCGTAGGTTTGGCCTAACCGCTAATGCATTAATTTTACGGCAATTGAAATCAACATGGCCGCTAATGTTATTTCGTGTAAACGAACAAATGAAATTTTGCCTGCAACGCATCAATTTCGTTTTAAAATACGAATAATAATAATAAGATTTCGTAAAAATAAAACTTCGATTTCACGTATAGATACCTTTATCGTTTTATTTCGTGAATTCAAAAATACGTAATAATGATTTGTTTGAACTTGAAACAAGTTTTAACGCTTTCAAAATGGATTTGCCAAACATTTTGTGAAAACATTGTTCACGAAAAGTCGGTGTCCCTTCTTACCGTTGCGAGGTATGACTCTCTTCTCCCTTACCTGACTCAACAGAGAATAGATTGCCCGGGACCGGCGGCGTGTCGAGCAAATGTAACAACTGGTGTTATGACGTGTTGGTGGAGAGGTAAGTTTGAAGTCCGCAAGAAACACGTCTTACAGAAGTGGCCAATATTATATTATTATTATTATTATTATTATTATTATTATTAGCACCGCGTCTTACTACCCGTTCGGGTTATACGCACTTACGCTAATGTGTAATGGTAGGGTGATTGTGAGATGAAATGGAGGACCTACAGTTTAACGTGGAATCCGAACCACGGTGGAGGCCTGGCATTCCCCACATTCACAAGATGTCTTGTCAGAGGTGAAGGAAAGGTTTGGTAATCAGATAAATCTATGCCGGGACCGAGGATTGAACCCCGGCCGCCAGCACAGAAGTCTGATACCTTACCCCTAGACCGCCAGGTCACCGCCAATATTATAAATAGTGTGGGTGAGAAAGAGAAAGTGGGTGAGAGGAAAATAAAAGGAGTGAGAGAAAAATAGAAAGAAAACAGAGAAAGAAAAATATATAGAAGAAAAAAACAAAGAATGAAAGTGGCGCGAAAGAAAGAGGGGCCAAAAAAAGAGTAAAAGAGAAGGGAAAGAGAAAAAAGGAATGATGAATAAGGAAGAAGATAAAATTGTAAGAGAAATGGAATGGGGGTGATAAAGACAGAAGGGGAAGAGGAAAGAGAAAATTAGGAATAGAAAGGATATAGGTAGAAATACGAAGGAAAAGAGATACATACAAAGTGGGAGAGAATTATATAAAGAGTAGGAGAGCGTTAAAGAGATACGTTGAACAGTTTTGTTTAACAGGGTCTAAATTAACTATTGAATGTTGAAATAGTCCAAGAGATAGTCCACTTTTATTTACCCCTAGTTTACCTTAAAATTGTTATGTGCTTAAGATTACCCATAACCTACAGTATGTGGAAAGGTCATTATTAAGGAAAGCCAGTAGTAGAGGTACTAGTAATGGCGTCATCAATATGGCCGCCGCACCAACATGTAGCACCACATTAAAACCGTCCTAGCTCCTCAGCAGAGCTTTGTAAAACATTGCTTAAAATTTTTTTTGTTCCAACTGAAATGAGAATTATTTTGTTTTATCTCAGTATTTTGCGTCAGTGTAACTGTTTTCATGATATTTAGCCTGAAATGGAAATTAATTTTCCTGGAAAAATTAAATACGCCATTTTGTTTTGTAGGGTTTAAATACTGTCTAGAGAGGTATGAATTTCAATTAAAATCATTTGATCCGATATTAAGAAAATAGATTTTTTTTCTCTTTTGGCCCTTAAGTAAACTACCTTTAATTTTAGGTTTCGATATCTGATTCTAAGAAACTCTTCGGTAGAACCTTTACTCTGCATAAAATGATTAGAAAGCAAGAATGAGGTGTTGTCATTCAAATGACCTTCAAAGCCTCGGTCCTTAGTAACGTTTTAAGGCGATTCAAGCTATACAAATTCAGTCACTTGCTTTCAACACACCAAGACAGCAATAAAAACAAATCAAAAAAATGCGATGGCCTCATTAAATGCCTCCCATGGACCGTGAAAATAGGTGGACGCGATTCGCTTCCCATCAAACCCCGCACGGCTGTTTCATAGTGTCAAGAAAAACAACTTTCAAATACATCCCAAAACTAAACCTTTTTTTTTATTTGCAGGTTCAATACCAAAATTATTTAATTTTTGTGTACCGCATCTTAAGAGCAGTTCGTACTAGCTGAGCTGAGGGAGGGACAAGAAAGGGAGAATAAGGATGAAACGTACCCGTATTCGCATGGAGAAAGAGTGGTAAAACATTTAGGAAGCGCCCGCCGAGCCTTTTGCGTCTGCCCACCACTTTTTGACCACAGCTAGAACGTTCTTGACTAATAATTTTAATCTGTCACTTTTTCCCATAAAAATCAAGTTTGTGCTTATCTCCAGGTATGCTGTTCTAAAGAAGTTGGTGATTGAAAGTCCCCCTTACCCTCTCCCATCGTTCCCCAGTGCACCTGGCCAAGATTCAAACATAGAACTTCCTGTCTATTACGATATTGACGCCTGAGACCACGTGACCATCAATGCAGGGTACACTACGGTTGTATTAGGGTGGGAATGTAGCGTTTTAATGTCAGCACTAGCAATCGATTACTTTAAGTCTAAGGAGACAGGACGAAGAGGTTGAATTTTAAGGAAATTATTCACCATTCGTTTGCAAAGCAATCGAACAACCACGAGGTAGGAAAAAAAAAAGTGTTTCAAAGCCAGCCAGTCGTGATGGTTAAAAACACAAGGAGATTCGAACCTAAATTTCCCTGTCACCGACAAACCAGACTAAATGAGTTTTGACATTTAGACCTAGTGCCCACCGGCGCGGGGTGTTGAATATATAAATATATATATATATTTTTTGAATGCTTTAAAAAAATGTGTAGGTACGTAAGTTTTTCTCTCCATATACTGAGCGAACAAATAACGTAGTACTGTATAACCAGTGACTATAAATTTAGAAATCTACAGTGGGAAAGCGAAACTTTTTTTGCCGTTAAAAATTATAACATTTTACTATATTAATGGTATTGATAACAAAAAGTTACAGCCATAAATCATATGACATAACGTATGAATATGCGAAAGTAGAACCTGTATAGCTGTCAGATAAGGTTCTTCCTATGAAAATTGGACTGAACCTTTGGTTTACCCTGAAAGTTGGCAAGCTTACCTTGCATTATACCACTATGGTATAGCAGATGACTACTACCTCTGCGGTTTAGTGGTTAGAGCTCCTGGCTAAAGATACAGATGTCCCAGGTTCAATCCCAAGTGCTTACAAATGGGTATGTAGACAATTAATGAGCTACAAGAATGAAAAAGTAGCTGATCCAGTTTTAAAAAACTGAAATTAACGCCCGGAAGCTTCTTTGTGCTGACCACATGACTTCCTTTATCCGCAGAAATTAGCACTATCTGCACCAACAGACAGTGGCGGCTCAGTCGGTATGACTCGAATGCGGCCATAATACATTATAATATAATGGCACAGCTTATAAGATATGGTCATAGTGTAAAATCATCAAGGTAAGAATCCTTTCAAGGTGAACGTAATGCACGTGGAAAATATTTACACAATTATTTTCAATCTATAAAAGTGTACACTCCAATTATTTTTAGTGTCAAACATTTACGGGGAAGATTTAAACAAACGCGACCTATTGTATGGATTTGGAATAAAAGTTATTTGGAACGAGAGTTCTTGTCACAACCTTCGGTAAATCAAACAAACCTTACGTTGTTTTCGAACCCTTTTTTTTTTTAAGTGTATGAAGAAAAAGACTACGTCAGCAGCCGATAAAACGAAAAGAAATATATCTCGAACACATTAAGTGATATAAAAGTTGTTTGAAGAAAGAGAGAGTTTGGATAGCAGAAGAGCGGGGGATTGGATAACATTTTTACGATCCCCACGTGCCGGGGGTGTATGTGAGATCCACGCGACACGGCTCCGGGAGTCTCAGACTCCGGAAACAACTGTTCCGGGAAGAATGTGAGAGGAGGGAAGGATGTATGTAGGCTGAGTGACTCCCTAGTCTTACGGCACTATAGAATAGCCGGGTAGAAATTGATAAACGTTCAGAAACCCAGCGGGATTATAACGTTACTATGTGGAGCTGTGTAGGAGAAAAAACAGGGGAGGAGGAAAATACAAATGGCATTAAAATGAGCTGTGTGAGCCCTTTATTAAATTACATAATTCAATTCACAAATATCCATTATAAGCTCCTATACCAGTTACCTTTCATTTGCCTGGTGGTTGAGTTTAGATGATTAAACAATTTTTTCTCCCCCAAAATATAAGATTTTAACTCTTAAGGTGTGAGTGTAGAGAAGGCGAGTTAAGGCCGGTGTTTATGAAAGTTTTATAAACAACTTTTTTATCAAATAAATAAAATATTGCTTCAGTAAAAACATGAGTTTAACTTTCTTCACATGGTGATATCAACAGTTGTTGAATATCTGTCATTAGCAGAGTAGCATTAGAAGAGAAACTTTTTAAATGAAGAGAAAAAGTTGTCATTAAATTCCAGGACACCCTTAACAGGTATTCAAGAACTGCTGATATCACCATGTGAAGAAAATTAAACTGTATGTTTCTACTGGAGGAGCATTTGGTTTATCTTAACAAAAAAAAAAGTGTCGATATAAAAACTCCACACCAAACTCGTGTAGCATTAAAGGCTTTATAAATATTTAACCTAAGAGCAACATATGATAGGCAATTTCTAAGCTACCTAGGTAGCCCAGAGCAGACAGAGAATGCCCCCTGAGAACAGGGTTTTACCCACTTTAGTGGCCGAACGGTCCATTGCGTCACTCTTGTGTTGGACTGGCTTGCTGATGACGGGGAGATAGGGGTTCGAATCCCAGTTGGGTCTGATAATGGTGGTTTTACCTTGAGGGTTTTAGCCTTCTCTTTCCAAGCAAATGCAATAAGACTACCTCTAAAATGCTTCCTTCCTCATCCCTGCCCAAATAGAGTTAGTATTACATCACGCACAGTGAAAAAAAACGCGTTTCCCGATTCTGTGGTCTACGAACACTTAGTATGACCAACTTTCTCACGTCTTTTAACAAGTTTCCCTATCCGTTAGTGTTATTTATACATTACGCTAATGTAATAAAAATGAGGAAGATAATATTTCAAATAAATGTGCCCACATTCACGATAAAGGCAAGTGAGAAACCACTTGGAAAAAAACCCTCAGCACACCCGATAAGAATTCAGGCTCACCTCAAACTATACGAGCTTGACGTTTAACTCGTGTGCCCACATATGTGAGTAAGAGGCGCTTGTAATCTAACATGTGCACTCATTTAGCACACGTTCATAGGTACGGTCCAATTTTAATATGAAGAAACATATCTGACAGATATAAACGCTACTAGATCTAATTTCATGTTTTCATATATCAGGTCATGTTATTTTCATTTGTCACTTTTGATATATTTCATCAATATCTATACAATAACACTAATTATATTGTAAATTTTTTATCAATTTTGGCCAAGAAAAATTTGTTTGTATTATCTAAAAAAACCTCTGCTATGAAAATTGGACTGTATTTATTCCTTTCCCCGATTTTATCACATACACAGAAATCGATTTGATAAACTTTGATATGCGTAGCAAATAAAAACGTAGCAGTAATCAATTTATGTGTTATCCCGATATTTTAGCTGAAACTTTTACTAGAGAAGTGAACTTCAGGGTTGAGACAAAAAACCTATCGAAAATAGCTATAAAATAAGAAGAATAGTTTCACTTTGATCCTAGGAAAAGTATGCTATAATAATGGCTACATTATTTATAGGGTTACTACCATTTTCTCGCAACAAATTTCCCTCTGTGTTTTCCAGAAGGAATTCTCTTTTTTTTTCAGTCAACTTATATCAGTGGTATTCAAAGTAGGGTACGCGTACCATCAAGGGTATGCGAATAAATCTTAAGTGTAAAATGTAAACAAAATATATACAAACACATATTTCTAATTTAAAACTTATAAATTAATATATTATTTTGGATGTAATTTATTTTATATATTTAGATGTAGCTTATAGAATAAGTATAACTTCATTAAGCACTGTCGACTTCGGTGATCTTGGGGTAAATTATTATTATTATTATTATTATTAGCACCGCGTCTTACTACCCGTTCGGGTTATACGCACTTACGCTAATGTGTAATGGTAGGGTGATTGTGAGATGAAATGGAGGACCTACAGTTTAACGTGGAATCCGAACCACGGTGGAGGCCTGGCATTCCTCACATTCACAAGATCTTGGGGTAAAGTGCTCGCCTCAGGACCTGGGTTCAAACTGAGTCGGGGTCGACTAATTATTTTTAACGATAAAAATCCGTAGCACAACTTTCTTTGAAGGAGAAGTAAAGCCGTCGGTCCCATGTCTATTGTGGCTGCCATGTAATAGAAGCCTGGGAGGTATGTGAAAATACCTTTCCCGGAAAAAATTACTAGGCCCTTTCGCTTTCGCTCATAAAAATTCTCGTGTGCTGAAATAACTAGTCGGTTCATAAAACAACATCTTATAAATAAATAACATTATGTACCAACAAATTTGGGAGTAAAACGTTGAACAGAAATTATAATTAGGGATACGCGAACAAAAAAAGGTTGATTGCCAATGACTTTGATTGAAGTATAAAAAGATGAAATTTAATTTGTAATAAAACTGAAGTTTTTACAAGTCATGTGATGAACAGATATTCCTTATTAGGGGTGTGCGAAGTCCACTTTTTCAATTAGAAGCGAACACGAATCGAGTATATATGAAATATTCTCGAAGCCGAATAAAAGTTCGAATATTTTTTGTTAGTGGTTTTATGCTTAAAAAATATTATATTGTGGCTATTTATAGAATGTAATGCACTAAAATGACTTGGAAAATGTTTCGATACACAAATGATATTAATATTTAGTTTTTATTCTGATAAATAAAGTTATCATCAAAACTTACAGTTCAATTACTTAAGAGTTTTAACACATGAATATTGATTTGTAATTCAATTAACAGTCCGAGATGGCAATAATTGACCACACAATTAGAATTTTAGCTGTCAATATTGTAATGGCGAATTGTCGAGACGGGAATTTTTTTTAGAAGATAGGTTTAAGTTTAAAAGTTTTGCACACCCTTATCCCTTTTGAGAGAGAGAGAGCCTTCATAATACCCCTTTTAATAAAGTTAAATATTTTCAATCCTGTCTAAAAAAAATATATTCTTACTTTTTTTTAAGTTTTACCATAATCCTTCTTTAGGTTGAGCGTGTGGGCTGATTTATCTATGGGTTGGGCTTAAAGATAAGAAGGATAGTGGGATAAAATGAACCTCTGCATTAACCTAAGGCCAAAAATAGACCAGTGATAAATTTATTTATTTAACAACGCGACTAAGTACTAGTTACACTAATGGATTAGGAATTGGGACAGGTTGAATTTTAGATGAAGAACCCGCATTTGCGTGGAGGGAGAGTGGAAAACATTTAGGAAAAACCCACCCCAGTTCACCCAACCGAGATTACAACCTCAGTCTTCTCGTTCTCGGCAGTCTAGCTCAACACTAAATTAGCGCGTTAGCCAACTACGCCACCTAGGCGGCTACCAGTGTCTATTCACATGTAAGAAAACAGTAAACCTAGCCGAGACACATGCCGAAGACTCCCTATCAAAGGTAGTTCAATATATTTCGAGCCTGACCACGTCACCCTCTGTGATGGAGATTCCGTATTTTAGGGAAGTAAAAATACCTAACCAAGCCCTTTCTAGGAATTGATAAAAATGTTTCAAAAATTCAAATTTTGTTATAAGTAATTATTTTTGGAACGCATTCAAAAATAGATATGTAGACATTATAAAAAAAAAGTATTATAATATAATGAATAGGAAGAGTCTTTTAAAAAATATAAGCTTTATTTTTCCGATCAATTTTGATAACATTTTACTATATTATTAGTTATATTTTATAGATATTTATAATCAACCGTGTATATTGAAGAATACATTATTTGACGTATGAATTCGTGAAAGTAGAGCTAGTAACCTTTTTTAGCTGTCAAATAAGGATATTCCTATGAAAGTTAGTCAGTAAATATGCCATTGCAATTAGATTAAAGAATACCCTGATTTACCTTAAATTTTTTAATTATTTGACATTTCCAAGTTTTTAAAATTCCCCTTAATTTTGGGCACCCTTCTATTTATAAAGTGCAGATTACAAACCCCAAATAAAACACACAAAAACATGATTTTTTTTCCATAATTACAAAGCCAACCTTCTCGTGACCTACGTGTTGACCGAACCCCGGCCATCAAATCAAGTGACAAAAACCTCTTGACGCAAGACTCAACACTTCCTATTGCAAGAATAGGTAGACACCTCATACCTCATGTTTTAGTCATCTCATTAGCGGGAAATGGAGACTGCCACCTGGCACGACAGAAAGATTGGCAAGCACTGTTCAAATGAAATGACACAAAGCATTCTAATAACATGGTGATGATAATACTAGAAAGAACACGGAGGACAATCATGTGTGTAAACTTGCTCATCTGATTTTTGAAAAGTCTAATGTTCGTGCTACGTTGGTACTATATTTTTTTTGTTAGTGCTGAGAATACGACACATTCAGGTTGGAGTATAGGAAACACGATAAAAGGGCAGGGTTTTTGCAGTTTTTGTAGAAAAACATTTTTTTTTTGAAAATACAAATCAATAATTATTGCTCCGGTATAAACAAAGAGTTTAATTTTCTTTACATGGTGATATCAACTTTTTTATATTGGTTTAGCACTGCGTCTTACTACCTGTTCAGATTATACACCTATGTACTAATTACACTAATGGGTTAGGAAGGGTTAATTTAGAGAAAAATGCACCCGCATTTGCGTAGAGGGAAAGTGTAAAATCATTTAGGAAAATTACACTCAGTGAATCAGACCGGGATCGAACCCTAATCTCCCAGTATTCAGAAGTCTAGTCCAACACGGGAATAGCGCATTAGACCACGTGGCCCCTGAAGGGAGTCAACAGTTGTTGAATATTTGTTGTGTGTATAGCGCCATTAGATGACAAACTTTTTAAATGAAGAGAAAAAGTTATCATTAAATTCCAGAACACCCTTGACAGATATTTAACAAGTGTTCGTATTACCGTGTGAAGAAAATTAAACTCTATGTCAAGACTGGATTAACATTTTATTTATTTTGGTCAAAAAAGTTTTGACATAAAAGCTACAAAAAAAACTCTCACCTTAAGAGTCAAATGTGGGGCTCTTATCTGAAAAAGTAGAAATGATAGGATACATTATGACCCTAATTCGGGTTCTTGACTCGAAATACAAACACTGAAGGATAAATCATGGATCAAATTATCGAGCCTAAACTCAAAATTAAGTCACTAAAGCAGAGGCAGAAATTATTGTAAAATAATGAGCTAAAATAGGTACTGAAATTTAAAGATTTTATTTCAGAATATTAATTGGAGAACTGAATGTCGGAATTGGTCAATTCCTGTTTGCCTATAAACACAACTTAGTAGTTTGCCCGCGTCGTTTTGTTTGGATAAGTTTACTACTCACATTTCACAAACATCCATATTTTCAAAAATGCTAAAAAAAATCGTATTAATTAATTATTCTTCTATTTAAAAATCAGTGTGAAGGTGAATATGTAAATTTACTTACTGGTTTTCCAGTAATACAAAATATGAAGTTCTCAGTTTTCATCAAACATTCGTTTCCTTTAAATGAACTGAACAAAAGTGAAACGAAATCCTACTTTGACTGAAAGAGAAAACTGATCAATTTAAATGAAATGCTGTTCTCACGTTTTGTAATTGTTAATTTTCAACGAATCATTCACTTTGTTAGGTGGGCCCCAGCCTAATGGCATAGGGCTACACATGGCAGTATAAAAAAGGGGGGGATGTTATGGTTTTTTAACATTCCTCTCCACCCCGAAGTTTTTAATAATAAGCTTAAAGATGGCATTGTATCAAGCTTCAAATAACTTTCACTTTTCAAACATTTTCTAAGGAAGAACCAATCTAAATAGCTTCTAAAAGCAATTTTTCTTTAAAAAAAATCCAAGCTAATATCAGTATAAATGGTTTCCAAAGGCATCCGAGTTTTAACAGAAATACCCGTATTGGCCGACTCCAAATAACTTTTATATGCATATAATATGTTTATAAATATCCAAACGAGGACCACTCCAATTAGTTTCTAAAAGCATTCCAATTTCAAAAATGTGTAGGGGAAGACCACTTTCAATAGCTTCAAAAGGTATCTGATTAAAAATAATAAAATCCAAGCAAGGAACATTCCAAATAGCTTTTAGGGGCATCCAATTTAAAAAAAAATTGCTGGTGGAAGACCACTTCAAATAGCTTTTAAAGTCATTTAATTTTCGAAAAACACAACAACAAGCAAAAGACACTCTAAATAGTTTATAGGGTATTCCAAATTTCAAAAAAATTCTAGGTGAAGCCCACTTCAAAGAGATTCTAGGGAATATAGCTTATAAAAAAAATTCTTGTGAGCACTTCTTAAAATAGTTTTTAAAATAACTAAAAACTTTCAAAAATTGGCCGAAGGAGAACTAACTACAATAACCTCTAGGAATATTCAAATTTCAAACAATCTCGGGTGGAGTACTATTCTAAATGACTGTTAAAAGAGTATAGTTTTCCAAAATTCTCAAAAAGAATCACTACAAAAAATCTTCTAGTAGCATCCAATTTTCTAACATTTATTGCTTGCCCCTCCCTTACCCCTTTCACAAATAAAGTTCCACCCCTACCGTCATTAAATAACAATGTTCTTATTTGATAGGGTATAATAGTAAGTCATAAACTTACGATTTTGAAACCCTCCACCCCAAACTAAATTCTCCCTACGCTCATGGAGCTACACATAAAACGAACTGACGGAATTAACACCCAAATAAAATTGTATGCGATGTGGACAAGAACTCGCGACTCGTTCAACCCAATATTAAAGATCGCACCACCGAGCAGGAGGGGAGAGATTGTCTGAAAGAGAATGAGGCAGTTGGCGAAGATGACAAAGAACAGTACGACCGCGAGTTTGGAATAGGTCCAGAAAACACTCTCGGTTGGCTCACCCCAGATTTAGAACGATGCAGGAGGGGGAGGGGGGATGGTAACACCTAAGGTCGGACTGACATCTTGCCCACCAGGTAGTTAAGATCAACAGGTATGATCCTCGATGGGACATTTTCTTAGGGAGAGTTTATTTCATTTCTAATACGCCAAGACTTATGGTGAGGGTGTAAGGGAAGCAATAGAAGATCTATTTTTTACCAGTTTTTTATATCAAAACTTTTTTAGGCCAAAATATATCAAAGAGTTTAATTTTCTTCATATAGTGACCTCAACAGTTGTAGAATATCTGTCGAGTGTGTCCTGGGATTTAGTGACAACTATTTCCCTTAATTTAAAAAAGTTTTTATCGTCTAATGTCGCTTTGCTCATGACCAATATTCAACAACTGTTGATATCGCCATGTGAAGAAAATTAAACTTTATGTTTCTAATGGAGAAATATTTGATTTATTTTAACCTAGAGAATGGGTTGATATAAAAATTTCAAAAACACTCGCCTTTTCTTGCGTTCCTTACAGCACCAACTTAAGATAGGATGCTAGGGCATGTGAGCTAAAGTTAGTATTTTATAACGTTTTCATTACAAAAACAAATGTTGGTCAGAATTTATCAACTATTGTCTCAGCAGATATATTTAGTTTAGTTTTCTACACATACAGGTCTGCTAATATTTTCTTACTACCAATTTTCCTGTGTTTCCCAGAGAAAGTTCAATTTTTACAGGTAGCTTGTGTTGAAGAAAAGAGAATTAAAATTTTACTTTTCATCAAACTGACTAATGTGAGGTAATGTAACTTATGTTTAAGACAGTATGATTAAAGAGTGATGAGGAAGTAGACCTACATCGTCTCTCGCTTCATAACCCTTGTTTAAGGGGTAACAATACATGTTTGAATAAGCGTGCTTAATTTCTCAATTCACTTTTTCGTCTAGCCAAAGGCCTACTATTTTAAGCTTTCAGTTAAATGTCTCAAATTAAAAAAATATTTCAGTATTTTTAGTAGATTTTATAAAATTGCCTGTATTTTATCGGATCTCCCAGTTTTCCAGGCACGGCAACCTTGACATAGTATCAAAATATCAACAGTTCTCGAATATTTGTCAAGGTCATTGTAGCATTACAACAGGACTTTTTATTCTTTCTTTAAAAAGGTTTTTGTTCGTATGCCAATGACAAAGTATTCAAGACTTGTTGAGATTCCTATGTGTAGAAAATTGAACTAAACGTATCTACGAAGGACATATTTTAATTTTTAGGTTAAATATATTTTTACCATAAAAACGGCAAAACTGCGGAATTTGGCTAGCGTTCCCTTAGAGCCTATACCAAAATAATGAACCACGTCAGTATTACCCGTAGAATTAAAAACGCCACTGTGGAAAATAAATGTTACGGTGCTCCACTCAGACTCTTCTTTATCTTAAAATAGAGACAGTTATTAAAAACTAATAAGAATTAGTGAGCCGAGATCATATAAATCGTTACAGAAACACTCCACCAAAGAACAAAAATCTCTGGCCTCTAAAGAACATTACAATTAATTTCACATTTTCAAAGTCCTACACAAAATAAATAAATATAGATATACATATATACACATTTATAAAATATATATGCACATTTATATTCACATATATACATATAAACATTCACATTTTCAAAGATCTCCATAAAATAGAGATTTTTTTGTGGAGGTCTTTTAAATGTGAAATTAACTGTTATGCTATTTGGAGGCCAGAGATTTTCCTCTTTCCTTAATGTCTCTATGAGATTGTATATTATTTCAAGTATATTTATGTATGTATATATATCCTATATATATAGTCTATATATTTTTGTATATAGTTATGAAACTATTGATTTTATAAAAAGTATATATTTAAAATAATATATTCTTATTTTTAATAGTAGGCTACTACAACATTACTATGATAAACTATTTATCTCAAATAGTTAAGGAAATGTGATAAAAAAATGTGACATTTCTGCTTATGTAAAGTACCCTCAAAGTAATTTATCATGGGTTTTTAGCTCTATACTGAGATAGACAGACGGCATCGCAAAAACACCATTTTCGGTTTAAGGGAGTCATAAAACGTCGATACTATATTAACACATCGAGCTTTTTTTTTTAAAAAAAAAAAAGATCCCAATACGTCTCTCTCCGAGGAGTCGATAGAAAATAAGATTAATGCCTTTAGTACAATCGGTTGGGATTAGACCCGTGAGTTATAGTCAGGTTTGATATCCGTGTGGCCAACCTTGCCACTAGGGCCATTAGCGACTTTATATAAGGAGTAGGGCTAAGAAGGGTAGCTTAGACAGGATTGCCAATATTTTATTAATAGGCCACATTAAAAAAAACATGTTTTCCAGGTTTTGTATAGGAAATTCCCTTTTTTCACACACTTAAGATAGATAAATAAAGTTTAATTATTAATAATAATAATAATAATAATAATTATTATTATTATTATTAGCACCACGTCTTATTACCCGTTCGGGTTATACGTCACTTACGCTAATGTGTAATGGTAGGGCGATTGTGAGATGAAATGGAGGACCTACAGTTTAACGTGGAATCCGAACCACGTTGGAGAACTGGCATTCCCCACATTCACAAGATGTCTTGTCAGAGGTGAAGGAAGGGTTTGATAATCAGATAAATCTGTGCCGGGACCAAGGAAATTATTCATAAGACTGACCAGTGTGAAGTCAAGCCTATTTTTCAGGAGGAAAGGTCCAAATGAGTGTTTAGTTATTCAGTTCGCCTTTCCTTAAATGTAAAAATCCTTCTATTTAGAGCTTAGAGTTTTATTTAGCACCACGTCTTACTATCCGTTCGGGTTATGCTTATGTACTAATTACGCCAATGGTTTTAGAGATTAGGAATGTTATATTTAGAGGAAGTGTATCCGCCTTTACGTGAAGGTAGAGTGAAAAACCATTTTATAAAAAACTTCAGTACACAGGATCGAGAGTCGAACCTCAATCTCCCCGTCTTCCGCAGTCTAGTCAACTGCGAGAGTGGCGCGTTACACCATACTGCCACCGAAGCGGGTCACTCGTGTATTAAGCGCCTATTAAAACAATTTCTATCAAAAGGGGTTACTTCCAAGAGACCGTCGTATTGTCCCGACGACGAATTACGTCACTCCCTGCAGGTGCGTCGGCGTGGCGCTATTGTTAGGCACGTAGTCATGGTTACCACACTACAATGTCCTCCACGCTAGTAAGATACGAGGAAAAAAGAGATCCGGGGAATGGGAGGGGAATGTTTTGATGTCTCATTTATTAATCGGCGTTAAACATTTCATTCACGAAATAGTTGGGAACAATGGCGAACACACGATCCTTTCTCAACTTATTGTTAGCTAATTCCGCGGGACAAGAATCTTGGGTTTTTCCCCCCTCCCTCCTGAATGGACAATCGAAACGTCATCCGAAACAGAAATTGTACATGACAATGTACCAAATATATCTTTCGACGTTGTTTTGGCCAACGTCTCAATTGTTTCGTTGTCACCTTCAGAGGAGCTATGGGATGTCCCAACAAGATAGATAGCATTGTTCATCAAACTACATCTGGCCATGGGCCTGGATAATGCACCTGGCTTTACGCATCAATCGCTCTACCAACAGAGTTACCCAGGCTGTCATCCGACCCTATGTGCAGACATCAGTGGTGTGACTCGCACCGGTGTTCACGGGACTCTAAGGCGTCAGGCTCGCAAAATACTGGAATTGCAAAGAGGTCAAGGTTCTCATCCCGCTCGAGTACAGTGAGGGGAGGTTTTACGCAAACCAGTAAACTGTTTTGCCATATTTTAATAATTCAACACATTTGAAAAATAATTATTTTAAATTAAAAAAACACACATAAACTTATGCCAATTTCGTTGTTGTCTAACTAAGAATGAATCAAACCATACTTTGATACGTTCCCTGGCTAAGGGGCCGTTTTTAAATTACCTAAGGTTTTTTTCATAGTTTTCAATCCCCCCCTCCCTTCTCCTCCACCCACTTAAAAGATTGTCATATTTTACGTCTTCCCATTTCACCCTTCTATCTTATGTAATTTTTTTTTGTGATTTGGTAAATTATATTATTTTAATTTTTTAGGTATTTTTAGACATAAGGATTGGTAGTAAAAAGCGTGATAAGAAAATTTAGAATATTTTAATTGTAGTAAAATTGGGTGTGACACCACATAAGTAAATTAAATTTAAGTTAAATTTTATAATTAATATACTATTTATTTGCTGACCAAAAAAGTTGCTTAACCATAGATATTGATAAAAAAAAGCCTTAAGTAAGATGGATTCTGACCCCCCCTCGTAAGAAAACGTAAGAAAATACTGAAACCCCCCCTCTTTTGGAAAAAAAAATATTGGCGAGTATAATATAGTGAGGTAGCGAAATAGTTACAGATGAAAACCTCTATGGAGAAGTTTGCAAATCGGTTGGCGAGCAAAGCCAAACGTCTGGCCAGGGTTGAAGTCCTAGTTAAGGTATCAAGCTAGTGGCATTAAATATAGTTCTTCAAAATAGTTCAATATAAATTATACTAATAATTAAAGAATATTTTACTGGTTCTACCTATCAAATTGTAACCCATACTCTTTAATCAATTTTTATCAACACGTCTTACTACCCGTTCGGGTTGTACACCTACACACTAATTACGGTAGGGCCTAATAAGTTAGGGATGAGGAAGGTTGAATTTAGAGGAAGTGTACGCGCATTTGCGAGGGAAAGTTTATTTAAAAAAAACATAATGGGACGAGTCCTAAGCCGATGGGCAAGCGGAAAAAACAAAGGCGTCAGTTTTGTCTTGTCTGGTGTGCCAGTTACAGGGAGGTCGGGGTTGGAATACCGACTGGGCGGGTTGAAGGTGGGTTTTTTTCCCCAAATATGTAGCGTTTTCATTCCAAGACTAATAATGTAACTGCAGGTGGATAGTGCGTGGAAACAAGGTGTTTTATTTCACACAGTTTACAAACCCGGATCTTTTAGGTTCGGTGACTATTGTAATGATAAAACAATGAAGCATAAGAATTGAAGAAAGCTTTTGTCTATTTTACATGTACACTCCGTTTACCCCGTTAGACAGAAGTTTTACATTGACGGACGACTACACTATGGTATCTTATGTCATAATTTGCGCCAAAGTACAACAACGCATGGTAAGCATGTTACCTTTCATGAAAGACGAAGTGTACATAGTTTAAATATAATGTTAATACAAATGAATGAAAAAACAGGAATTAAATTTATTATTTTGTGTTGTGTGAAAGGGTACCCTAAAAATTCCACTGCCCCAACCCCCCTGAATCCTATGGGCGGCCCTGTTACGGTCCGATTCTCATAGAAAGGGCCTTATCTTACAGGCAGAAGAAAATTATTAGAGCTACTTTCACGTATCCATACGCCATGTCATGACATCTGCAACTGTCATTTTCGATAGATGTTACCAATACCTATGAATTGACACTAATAATATAGTAGAATGTTTGTATTTTATAAAAAGGCTCTTCCTATGAAAATTGGAGTGTAGCTACCGCAAGGATCTGTTGAATGCCGTGAGAGAAAAACCCCCTTAGACCCTTGTGAAACCGTGACGTACCAGCGTGAAGGGCGCTCGTGCCAACCGTCACACGAGCTCCTCAGTACAGACAGTATAACCACCTTGTAAGTCCGTGTACAAGTACTTGTACATTCCGAAAACTACTCGAGGTATTAAATTCCCTATGACGTGCTGAGGAAGGGGGCATACCGAATGTAAATTAGCCAATAACCAGTGGTCCAGGAAAAGAAGAATTGCACATACATTACCTCCTTTCGGTGCTCATAAGGTTGAAGGGGCGACTGTAGGAATCTAGGTGATCCATGAGGCGTAACTAAGAAGAGTTTCATAACTCCATAGGCCTTCGACTAACGGTGTGAAGGTTTTGGGTTTTAATCTAGAATAATTTCCCTTCATACTCCATCGCTAATTCAAAGTTCTTTTGTCCCTCCTTTTAATCACCTCAACTTTATCGTATGTTCTTTCGATTATTTAGTTGTTTTAAGTGTTTAAATGTAATTGTGACGGGTCGCTTTAGTGTCGTATAAACGTGCAACCCTATCCAATATATATTTTAAAACGAAGAGATTTAATTTGGCTACTACAACCAACACCAAATCGTAGAACTGAAACACTTTTTAAAAGATTACAAAAAAAATCGAAGGGAACAAGAACAATATTTCTTTAAGATGAAACGTAATTTAAATAAAGCTTTCAAGTGTTCCCACTAAATCTTGTTCGGAAACAGTTACCTCTATAGCAAAGTGCCATTAAATTCCTCGCAGGACACAAGAGAAAACGATGAATGTCTAAGAACTAACAAAAAAGGGATTGGCGGTATTCATATTTAACCCAAAAAGGTGCCTTGGATTTTAGAGTGAAATACGAACACTAAAAAAAAGCCACGATGGACTTTCCATGACCCCTTCTAAATCTACGTGATATATAAAAATGTCACCCTTCTTTCAAGCAATCCTTTATCTTTACAAAAACATGTGTATATGCTTTTCTGGATGTGAAGAAGAAAAAGGGGGAAAGCATAGCTATAATTCAAAATCCAAATTTCACCATAAAAAGGTATTCTAAGATAAGTTCCAACTATCAAAATATTTAAAAGTATTAAATTACAAATTTATTTCTTGCAAGATTTGAAGGATGGCGAGTCGAAAACAAAAGATTCTCAAAAGAGAGAAATACGGATTTCGTCGGTAATGTTCTAGTGTTTTGTAGTTCAAGAACTACGATGATATAAGATAAGAATCACAATGCTCAAACGAATTGTCAAACTTACCGATTAAAGTTTTTTTTTTAGCACCGAGTATTACTAACCGTTCAGCTTATACGCTTATGTTTTAATTATGCTAATTGTTTTAGGGATTATGAAGGTTATATTTAAAAGAAATGTATCCAGATTTGCGTTGAGAGAGCGAGAGTGGAAAACCATTTTGGAAACATTAACCTCAGTACACCCGACCGAGATTTGAACCTCGATCTCCCAAACATCGGCAGTCTAGTCTACTGCGAGAATAGATCTCCCAGAGATCGGCAGTCTAGTCTACTGCGAGAGTAGATCTCCCAGAGATCGGCAGTCTAGTCTACTGCGAGAGTAGATCTCCCAAACATCGGCAGTCCAATCTACTGTGAGAATAGATCTCCCAGACATCGGTGGTCTAGTCTACTGTGAGAATAAATCTCCCAGACATCGGTGGTCTAGTCTACTGTGAGAATAAATCTCCCAGACATCGGTGGTCTAGTCTACTGTGAGAATAAATCTCCCAGACATCGGAGCGAGTTTCCTAGTCATATTGAGTAGGGCCTACGTCTCAAGTGCTGCGCTATACTATATAGCTCAATCCTCGGTCCCGGCACAGATTTATCTGATTACCAAACCCTTCCTTTACCTCTGACAAGACATCTTGTGAATGTGGGGAATGCCAGGCCTCCACCGTGGTTCGGATTCCACGTTAAACTGTAGGTCCTCCATGTTCATCTCACAATCGTCCTATCATTACACATTAGCGTAAGTGCGTATAACCCGAACGGGTAGTAAGACGCAGTGCTAATAATATAAATAATAATAATATACTAAATACAGGACGGTACCTACCTAGAGCCAGAATGAAATGGGTTTGTTTAATACGCGAAACTAACCCATTTCATTCTGGTAAGCCACCCTCAATACACCTGACCAGGATTCGAATGCCGATCTCTCCGTCTCCTGTAGTCCAGTTTAATGTTTATCAGACTTTTATGAACCGTGGCCCAATTTTCAGGACAACAAAGTTTCGCGACCCGCTTAGCTTTAATAGACATGAAGGTTGAGGAGTTGAAAAAAACCAACTATTTATTGGCTTATTTTGCGCCTTGTATTTTTTTTCTTTATTTTCCCACTTAAGCATTTTTAAATAAATACACAACTTTCGCGACCCACCAAAAATCGGCTCATTATGCATAGTTTGTGAATCATTGCCTTATACCATAGGTCTATGACTGGCGGCTAGAAATTACTTCTATTTTGCGGCACATGTAGTTATTGGAAAAGTAATATATTTTAGTAAAATTCATGTTTTAGCCAGGAAAAGGAAATGTTTGACTTGCGTGGGGAAAATTCATTTAACCTCCAACTGATGTCCATGTTTAATTTCTTCCTTACACTTGTATTATATTGACGTATCAAAAATAAAATATTTTAGTCGGAAAATTCTGTTAGTAAGTAGGAAAAAATGTCTAAATAACTATTTCTTTAGCATCTTGTCTTACTATATATTCGGGTTATACGCTTATGTAATAATTACTCTAATGAATAACGGATGATAAAGGTAGAATTTCGAGGACGAGTACCCGCATTTTCGTGGAGGAGGTGGGAGTGGAAAATCATTTAGTAAAAACCACCCTCAGTACACCCGAAAAGGAATAAAACATCGATATACCTGTCATCAGCAGGTTAGTCTATTGCGATAGTGTTGCCCTGGCGGTCTAGGGGTAAGGTGCCAGACTTCTGTGCTGGTGACCGGGGTTCAATCCTCGGTCCCGGCACAGATTTATCTGATTGCCCAAACCCTTCCTTAACCTCCGACAATACGTGTATTAATCACAACTTGTGAATGTGAGGAATGCCAGGACTCCACCATGGTTCGGATTCCACGTTAAACTTTAGGTCCTCCATTTCATCTCACAATCATCCTACCATTAAACTTTAGAGTAAGTGCGTATAACTTGAACGGGTAGTAAGACGCGGTGCTAATAATAATATTGCGATAGTGACGCCTTAGATCATGCGGCCAACGGAGCGGGTGATCCCCAACCTTACCCTGAAAGGAAACTATAAGCTGTAATGGGAGGTTTACTTGTTGGACAACTCGGGTAACGGTGAAGGGTTTCAATAAATTAGTACATATATCGTCCGACACTTTAGCTCAGTCGGTCAGTGATTTAAGGGTTCCGGACTCAATTCCCGTCATGGCCGAAAAAAAATCATAAGGCGTGTAATGTGGATTATTCCTTTCCCAGTGATGAATTAACTGGTGAGGCGCTGGGTCTGTTCTAGAATTAAGTTAGTTTATAAGTCGCGCGATGATGACAACCTCAGTGATCTTGGGGTAAAGTTCTCGCCTCATGACCCAATGATCGTGGGATAAAACCCAGCCATGACCAACTGATTTTTCTTAAGCGACAAAAATCCGTAGCACAACTTCTTCCGGAAGGGAAGTAAAGCCGTCGGTCCCGTGTCGATTGCGGCATATCTAAAGTCTGTTCATGATAGGTTTTTACCTGGATGACAGTTCAAAAATCCTATGTTTAGGTTTTGGGTTGCCAACACTTGTAAAATATCACTGTTTTATTACAAATGGTTGTTTTAAGTTACATGTTCTATTTTAAATTTAAAATAACGTAAACTTAAGTTTTCTCATACTATTTTATTGCTTTTAATAATTTTTTTTATCCAATCCGAAACCATATTTTAAATAGAATTGAAAGTACTTATTTTCCGTTTTGGAACATTATTGATTATGTTTAATATAGTGCATACATTAATTAATACCTTTTAATACAGGCATCGTATTAACTTGGAGAAGAGAAAATACTAGACATTTATTTAATATATAATAAATTATTTATTATTATTTGATCGTATTTAAAAATATTTAACTGTATAAAATATTTGTATCCACTGTGTGGGTGCACCATTGTAAATAACTAGTTGCCGTCATGTTCAATCACATGGTTTAAATTCGTCGGTCACCATTTTGAAGCTATGTTCGTTGGACCTATTGTGAAGGTGCTGGGAATAATAACCTTCTTATGTAAACTAAAACGATTAATAAGCTTTGTGCTAAGCCTCAAATAAATATAAATAATATTGGCCTAAATTACTGTGGTCAACTGTTTTAATTACATTTATATAAAGTGACAGATGCCAGCTGTTGGGGTAGGGATGCATTATGGACTATTTCTAGTAACTTTTAAAGCTGTCATCCAAGTAAATTAAGGTTGTGAATGTATTGTAAAAGAACCCCTGACGGTATGTAAAAACTACCATAGAAGGTACGTTAAAGTAAATTTCTGGCAAAATCGGTAGACTCTTGCACGCTCGCTCGTAAAATCCATTGTTTCCTCAAACAAGTGTCAGGGTTAGCGTCAGGAAGGGCATCCGGCTGTAAAACAAATATACAGTAGCCCCATGGCTTCTTTGGTGCTGACTGACAGCTCACAGCTGACAGTTGACATCTTTAAAAAGTTACCAGACCATATTATGTATCCCTACGCTGAACCAGATGATCTCCAAAACACGTGTTTAGCATCTGTCACTTTTGACAGTAAAAATTTAGGTATATATCTAAATGTT
Organism: Timema douglasi; assembly: GCA_901482245.1. NCBI lineage: Eukaryota > Metazoa > Arthropoda > Insecta > Phasmatodea > Timematidae > Timema > Timema douglasi. Next base: position 50,191 of record CABEEJ010001016.1, on the reverse strand, counting down.
GACTGTCGGAAGTCAGCTGTGAGCTGTCAGTCAGCACCAAAGAAGCCACGGGGCTACTGTAGTAAGTCACAAGAACATGTAAGAGAATTAAAAACTTCAACCCCGTATGAGCGGCATAGGCAATAATAACAAAAAAATAAGATAAGTCGCGTGATTATTAAATCAGTCGGTTCAGAAAATTCATCTTAAATATCTCAAATAATAACAATAAATATATCTGTTAGTGCAATATTACATTAGACATGTTTCAAAAGTGTTCCAAGAAGAATCAGAGCACGGCGCACACACCAAATAAGTCAAGCCAAGACTCCTTCAAAAGGCTTGAAAGCTGAAGAACTAGTCAAATTTTCATGGGAAGGACCTTTCTGACAGCTAGGAAAGTTCCTAGATTTATTTATATGCATGCATACATCAAGTCATGTAAACTGTAAGTGATAACTTTGATATAATTCTACTTGTAAAATAGATAAGACTACATAGATGATCACAAAAAAAAAACACAAATTGAGAACCATAATTTCGATATTACATCAATAAACATATCATTTGATAGGGTTAATGAGTTTAAATATTTAGGAACAATTTTAACAATAGCGACATTAAAGTGGAAGTATCGAAAATAATGCAGTCGGGAAATGCTTGTTACTACATGGTCAGTAAGTTGTTAGCAACTCACCCGCTGTCAATGAATGTAAACCTCACAAAATTCAAAACAATCATTTTACCGGTTGTTCTCTATGGGTTTGAAAAGTTCAATCTTAACTTACATGACGAAAACAAATTTAGGGTGTTATAAAACAAGGTTCTTGAGAATATAGTTGAACCGAAAAGGAAATGTGGTTAGTGGGGAGTGAAGGAGGTTAAATAATGATAAGTTACTCCTCACAATATAATGTTAGGATAATCAAGTCTCGTATAATACGGAGGATAGGATATGCCGCGCGACTGGGAGAATCTAGAACCTTGTAAAGGTTGGACAACTCAATGGGAAGAAACCATTGGGAAGACCTAAACGTAGATGGAAGGGTATCATTAGAATGGACCTGAGAGAGATAGGGTTAATAAGGTGGACTGGATAGAACTAGCTCAAGATAGAGGGTGTAATGAGGTGGAATGGATATAACTAGCTCAAGATAGAGATAGGCTATAATGAGGTGGACTGGATAGAACTATCTCAAGATAGAGATAGGCTATAATGAGGTGGACTGGATAGAACTAAATCAAGGTAGAGGGTGTAATGAGGTGGACTGGACAAAACTAGCTCAAGATAGAGGGTGTAATGAGGTGGAATGGATATAACTAGCTCAAGATAGAGGGTGTAATGAGGTGGACTGGATATAACTATCTCAAGATATAAATAGGAGGCGTATTTTCGTAAGTGTGGCAGTTAATCTTCGTGTTACTCACTAGTGATGTATCGTATGTAAGTATAACATAGTAAAATTTTATCAACACCAAAATGTATGTTTGTATTTTCTAAAAGGCCATTCTTATGAAAAGTGGACCGTGTGGTGTGAGAGAGGGGACGGCCCCACCATATATCACAAATCGCAGTGTTCCCACCAGAACGCGGGCTCGTGTATCACAAAAGGGCAGGGGGTAAAGAGGGACAAACACTCGATACACCCACAACTCAACCAAAGGGAGAAGAGGGAAAAACAACACTAAAATAGTTGAACGTTAAATTATTAGTCGGTAACAAACACACGGGTCCGACACAAAAAGGGAGGGGGGAAGTGCCTATTCGGGCGATGGCGATAGTAGATAACATAATATTTATTTTGAAAAAAAATTATATATAGCCTATTAGTATGAAAGTTATATATTATATATATATATATATATATATATATATATATATTCTATGTTTTCTTTATTTATTTTAAATATGTAGAAAAGTTTGACTCAAAAAACTGAACGACACACAAACATATTTAGTTAGTTTATAAGTCTATTCACATCAATAAAAGAAAACATCAAAACATAATCCCCGGGGAAGACACACAATCCAGCTTCGGTGGCCGCATGCTCTAAGCCGTAAGGTAGTGTGGGTGGTTCAAACGGCAGGCCACAGGTCATATGCGGCCCGCACTCAATGAAAATGCGACCCTCAAGAGATCATAGATGAAAATTTAAGGAAAACCCGTGGAGGGGGGGGGGGGGAGCGG
>CABEEJ010001016.1:32117-48007 GCA_901482245.1 Timema douglasi | reverse complement strand
GGGGGGGGGGGGGGGGGGGGGGAACGGAGGGGGTTGAAGGGGTAGAGATGTGAAACAATTACTGATTCAAATCAAAATCTTAATTTAAAAAGGGTATGACCGCATTTTACTATGCATTTATTTAATTAATAAAAATGTGTATAAATATATATTTAGACCTAAGTTGTGTTTTTAAATAGTGTATGCCTGAATATTTTATAATACATTTTTGGAAGATTAATAAACTTTTTTGGCAGTAAATTTCAAAAGATTCTACCAAACTAAAATAAAACTTATACATAAGAGTTAAAAATAACAGTTTATTAATTAATAATCAAATATTTTTAGCACCGCGTCTTACTACCCGTTCGGGTTATACGCTTTAAGTACTAATTACGCTAATAGATTAGGAATTGGGAAGGGCAAATTAGAGGTAGATAACCCGCATTTGCGTGGAGGGAAAGTTGAAAATCATTTAGGAAAAACCATCCCCAGTTCACCCAACCGAGATTCGAACCTCGATCTCCCCGTCTTCAGCAGTCGAGCTTCAACACGACAAGCATGTTAACCAACTACGCCACCGAGGAGGGTAATAATCAAATAACAAAAGCTATTATTTATGCTTTTTAGAGAGGAATTATCATTCAATTTTCTGTATTGTTTATTAATTGTTGTTTGTAGGCCTTTATTAAGTTGTTGGGATTACTAAATAATAAGTATCATATATCTTAAGCCCTCGCTGCAAAATTATAATCAAATTTGGCCCTTGGTATAAAAATATTTGGACCACCCTGGTCTAAGGCGTCACTCTCGCAATAGAGTGGACTGCCGATGACGGGGAGATCGGAGTTCGAGCCCCATGAATGACTTGAAGCAAAGAAGAACATTTCGGGAGCTGGAGGAGGCAGGGGACAGGCCACATTGGCGTTCGAAGTCCACTGACAAACGGAATGGACCAGTCGTAAAACAGAACACATAATAATAGTAATAATAGTCTGGACGGATATGGAGACGTGGTAAAATAGAGGTGCTATAAAATCATTCACACTTTTTCATTCAAATCTTTAATTTTAAAAGATCAGTAATTTACCAATACATCATTTCTCATTCAAAAATATAAGTTACAGTGTTATGTATCAAGCAAAACGTTCCTCATAGATATTGCTTAAACCAAAACTAAGTTTTTGAAAAAATAGAGAATTTTTGAAAATCAATCTTCATTAAACTACCATTAATTTTTTAGATAAAATCAAAATAACGATTTCATCTCAAGATATGACCATGTAAATAAATATCAAGTCTGAATGAAATCTATCTAAACCTTTAGGCTGTAGTCCCCGGGACAAACGGACAGATTTGTAAAACCCACTTTTTTTCAGTTCAGGGGGACTATCACTACGCCAATATCCACCATAATTTAAAATCAGAAATTATTCAATATTTGCTCTGTTTGAGAAAGTAAAGAATGTCCCTAAGCTTCGAGTGATTATAGAGGTAGAGGGAGGATGCAAAGAAAACTTGTTAAAAGAAGTTAGATCCAACAGAGGCAAGACAAAACAAAAGAATCAGGATTCGTGATCCTCGTCACATGACCGCATATAGCGGAAACAGGTGGCGCCGATTAAATGAAATGTAACGACGGAGGCGCGCAAATTTCGCGGAACATCTCGGGGAACCGTAGGGAATCGTCATGTCCATCAAAACAAGAATACACACACTAGCGCGACAAATACAGGAGTCACTTCCGGCGTTTGTGTCGCCGTCGTTGACCACTGTCGCGACTCGCGAGGTGTGAATTTCCCACCGCAAAAGGAGTTTTCGTTTCACGCGATGACCCTGAACTTTCCACCTGTTCCGAGTAACCGGTGATGACGTCCTGCGATCCACAGGAACACGGTCACGTAGCCCTTGATTTAGCATTGGAATCATGTGAATGTTTGTACTGCGATCATTCGGAGATTTTTAAGTGTTCTTTCTAAACGAAAGTTTACACAATAAAACCTACAAGAAAATGCACTTTAAAATAATCAAACTAACACAAAACACTCGTGCACTACATTTACAGAGAAAGATCCACGTCAGTGGGTACAAGGATTAAATGTCAGGCTCAAATAGTCTAGTTAGGTTAGGGTTCAAATCCCGGTCAGGTGTATTGAGGATGGTTTTTCTTAAATGTTTTCTCCACTCATTCTGCACGAAAGAACAGGTGCATTTCCTTTAAATTATATCTACTCGACCCTACTCGTATATTTTAACTAAATGCGTATGGCTCGGACGGGTAGTAAGACGTGGGGGAAAAAGACCTGAGTTTTATATGACCCTACCTAAATTAGACGCAGAATGCAAAAGGGTATACAATATGTTGATGTATTGAACAAGGTAGCCCCTCATTAGATATTTATTTTTGTATTTTTGGTTATTTAAAGCCCAATTTTAGCAGAAAAGTCTACTAGAAATTTATCAATAACTTTGAAATGGCAATTTAAAAAAATCGCTTCAGTGGTCGAATGGTCTAAGGTCGGTCGGTCTATTCAACCTATTTTTGTTCGCGTACCTCCAGATATAATTTCTGTTCAACTTTATACCATCAAAGCTGTTGATGCATAATGACAGTGAAAAATATTCTATACTCTACATTCAAAATATATGTATTGATTAATAATAAATGACCTGGCGGTCTAGGGGTGAGGTGTCGGACTTCTGTGCTGGAGGTACGGGGTTCAGTCCTCGGTCCCAGCACAGATTTATCTGATTGCCAGACCCTTCCTTCACCTCTGACGAGACGTGTATTAATCACAACTTGTGAATGTGTGGAATGGCAAGCCTCCACCGTGGTTCGGATTCCACGTTAAACTGTAGGTTCTCCATTTCATCTCACAATAACCTTAACATTACATATTAGCATAAGTGCGTGTAGTCCGAACGGGTAGTAAGACGCGGTACTAATAATAATATTGATTAATAAGTTTTAAATGATATTTTTTTAGCATCTCGTGTTACTACCTGTTTGAGTTGTACGTATATGTACTAATTACACTAATGTGTTAAGGCTTAGGAAGGTTGAGTTTAGAGGAAGCGTACTTGCATTTGCATGGAGGTAAAGTAGAAAACAATTTTTGAAAAAACTTTAGTACACACGACCGAGATTAGAACCTCGATTTCCACGTCTTCAGCAGTCTAGTCTTACAAGAGTAGCGTCTTAGACCATGCGGCCACCAAAGCGGGCAATAGTTCTCATTTAAAACGTAATATGTGTAGCTATATTTTTTTTAACTAACATACCCTCTAATGTCTTCAGGTAAACCCGGGGGTACGCGTACCACAGGTTGAATACCAGTGGCTAAGGCACCAGTCTCTCAATATACTGGACTGCCGATAACAAGGTGATCGGGGTCCAAATCTCTGTTGGGCGTGCCGAGGTTGATTTTTCTAAATAGGGTTTCACCCTACCTCCACGCAAATGCGGGTACATTTCTTCTAAATATAGTAAGACGCGGTGCCAAAAATAAAACTAGTAACATATTATAAACAGTGTTAGTTGCAAAAAATATGTGTAGTATCTAAAAGCTCCTTCCTCCCATAATCCTATTATACCTCCAAAATGGTGTCGGTATGGTTAACACCTGACGAGTACTCTCCTAAGGGCACTATAAGATACCTTTAGAGTTTCATACGTGGACTCCCATGGCGGCCGAAACCCCCTGTCAAAACCAGACGCCCCACGTAGAATCATTTCTCGGAAAACATGTCAACTAGTACCCCGAATAATAATTCAAACAGAGATTTAAAAAACACACACACACGAGAAAACCAAATAAACACTTCTGGCCATCACCCCCACGTGCAACCATTTCCTATCCGCGGACTGGTGGCCACACGGTCTAAGGTGCCAGGCTCACATGTAGCGTTGTATCATCCAGTGAAAGGGAAGTCAAGGTTCAAATCTCGCCCGGGTGCACTGAGGGGTTGTTTTTTCCGGTGTGACTTGTCAGTGTGTGGGTTTTCCCATCCAATGTTCACGCTTATACGGGTGCATTTCCTCTAAAACCAAGCCTACAACTTTGGTGTTGAGTGCGAAATTTGAAAAACAACACTTTTTTCTATTGTTATCAATTGATTATAGTAATTTGGTTATTTTGTTTAATGTCCAAATATTATAATTCAAGTCTCCAAGTGCTGGACGTTTAGCAGGCCCACCACGATGGGTGGGGGGGCGCGGGGCAGGATTATTGGTAGCATAGTACCGGGCCCGGGCCTGAGATACAGATTCACAAGTTTAAAAATAATTGTAGTAGATGAAAAAAACACGAATGACCAACAATAAAATGGCTATCCATACTAAGGAATAGTGCATGCGCAGTCCAACAGCTGGCAATACCTCCGGAGGATCTTGTCTCACAATGGTATCAATGTTTCGGTCCAGTCTTGTCCTCCATTTCGAAGTGATCCAAAGTTTAACGTAGTTTATTAATTTTTATAATTAAATTAAATTTGGTGAGTGAAAAGAGTCGGGTATTGGTTCAAGTTCCATAATTTAAATTTAAAATATTTTTATCATGGCCGCTAACATTTCAGTGTTCAGTTGCGTATTAATTTGCGTTCATAACTTTTGTTTAGTATAAGTGACCAATGATTAAAAAACACACAACATACAAACCCAAGTCACCCAATGCTGAGATAACAAAGAAGGAAGGGGGCTTTCTCCCCTTGGGAAATAATGTATCTCTCCTCCCGATTGTAATAAACTTGACCCTTTCTAGATTCATTTACTCCCCTTCGATTTTATCTAATATTAGGCTGAAAAATGGTCTTGTATCAAAATATCTTCTAGAGATATTCAATTTTCATAAATTTGCCAGGAGAATATCCCTTCAAACAGCTTATATAATAAGTACCTAATATTCAAAAAGATACCAGACAAAGAACACACTAAATTTCCGGGGAAAGACTTGTCCAAAAATCTTATAGAGAAGTATAATTTTTTTTAAATAATTTAGACGAGGACCGCCTTGGATATATTCTGGGAGTATTCTATTTTCAAACATTCACCTAGGGTCCCCAGGCCTCGCTTTAGATTTGGGGTCAAAGCCCCTTTTTATTTGTTAAGCTAATTTATCCCCCCTAGACAAATAAGGTATCACCGCTACTGAAGTGAAGTATAACAAAGAGAGGGGAGCCATGCTTTGACCCTGGTACCGGGATAGAACTCTCGTACCGGGCCCATTTTTGAGAGCTGGGCAGGCCTGCTCAGTAGGCATTTGATTTAAGTCACGTTAGTTTTTTTTAATACTATACGCATCCTACCAACAGTCTCTGCTGACTGGATATTTACACAAACGGGATCAGGATGAGGAAAGTAAAAGTTAGAGCAAATGTATCCATATTTACATGGTGGAAGTGTGAAAAATAATGAGGCCCCTAATTAAAAAAACTCTCTGTACACCCAACCAGGATTATAACCAAAATCGGTCAGAAAGACAATACGAGATTGACGCCTTTATCCGGGTTCCCACAGATGTGGATATATTACGTATATTATGGCTAAAAGCGTGGATCTTTTGGACCAACTGATCATCTGTACACGACTCACAAACTAATTTGAATAAAGAACAGACTACACCCATTCCCCAATTAATTTATCATTCTGAAAAAAGAAGCCCCAATTTAATCCCGAGGTCAGCCTCTTGGTCTAGAGGTCTCAGGTTTGATTCCCAGCAGTACCATAGGTATTTTTCCAAAAGGGAAATTGTTCATATAATTGACATGGTCTGTTTAGTGAAGCTTAAATCAGGCTTAAGATTTCTACTGGCACCATATAATCATCATCATCGTCATCATATCACTATATGGGCGAGGTGCTGTAAGCTCAGAAAATGGCTGCATATCCGCCACTGCCAGTAGAAGACCAAATATGTCTAGCCGACAAACCCTTATGGCTGGCCGCACACCGGACTAGACAAAACGTCTTGGTATAAGACGTCTTGACGTCAAACTTAACATGCATTTATATGGTAGTGCCACACATGCTATGGATTGGAAAAATACAGCTTTAGTCACAATTAGTCACGATTAGACGTCTGGTCGTAGGACAATGAATTTATGTTTTCACTAGAGACATTTCCATCCGCGCATGCGCGAGTTGACTGCTAACCCTGCTGCCGTACCTCATGGTTTTTTTGCTGTTGTTTCCGTGACATTTTCCATTGTGAGTAGTTATTTAATTAATTTATTAAACTACATACATCTCTTTTGGCGTTAATTGGATGCACCCAACAGCCGCGATCAGGTTTTCCATCTTATAACAATATTTACCACAGAATAACAGCTATTTCTTAATCGCTCGCCATCTTTGCACTGACCACCACTACTTGTGAGCGAATGTATTTAGTCGAATATCTTTTTAAAATACGAATTGGCTTGTCTAATCCGGTGTGCGGTCAGCCTATGGTATACGCTAAACTCATCATTTTATGTGCCCCCAGATCCAAAAAAAGTGTATTTTATAATCTGTCTCTATCTGTTTCAATACCTATCTGAGACGTTTTGATAGTTTTGGTTCAAACTTGATGTTTAGATAGATTTTATATAGCCTAATCTATAAACATTTTCCTTATTTTTAGCCCTAGTCCAAGGACAGGGTATACCTTGTCCGTGCCCTAGCCCTTAATTTTAAGATAGTCTAATGACGAGTTTTTTTAAACTTATACATTTTTTGAAAATAGTTTTAACTATTTTGTTTAGTATATTTATATGGGACGTGTTTAACCGATAGCAAAAAAGACAATGTGGTTTTAGGGTGAAAATTCGTTTAATGCTAGTCTACAGATAATTTTCTTTTAATTTGTAAATATTTCGAAAATGACTTAACAATTTGGTTGGAAAGTTTTTTTACAGTAGTCTTTTTTCTTAAAAACCCATTTAAAAGTTTACTGATTGATGTTTTAGACTGTTTTAAACAGCTATAACAGGTTAGTTCAAAATTGATATTTGGGGACTGTTCTACTTAACAAATTATAACATTTTTTTTTTCTAAAATAAATTAGTTTAGGATTAGTTTATGTATAACATAATTTTAGAAACCTTTACTTTTAAAAAAATAAGCCTTTTATTTAGCTCAAAATGGTTACCGGTGATTACTTTTCATGTTGTATAAGATTATTTATTTTATAAATAGTAAAAATTTGAGGGTAGTTTACTAATAACTGATTTTATAAATTTTTTAAAACAATGTTTGAACAATTTTTATTAAAGTGTGTTACTGTTTATTATGATTAACAAGATTTTTTTTTTGGTAAAGCTTTTTTAAAGATAGTTTACTGAAAACCTATTTATGAAATTTTGTGCCAAGCTATCTATATGATATAGTTTTTAAGATTTGCCATACAATTTATTTTAAGAAAATCGCGACGCCTGGTTCGAGCTGTATTACCCACCTAGGTTGGGTGAGACGGGCCCTTAAAATCCATCATTCTCGTCCTGTTTACTGGAATCACTGGAGTTTCTTGGTAGCTCTGACGGGTAATATGATGTCTGAAACGTTTTCCCACATTATCCCCCAAGACGGTTATTATGACATTCGGTAGGTTGCTCCTTAGCTTCGCAGATGAACTTTTAACGACCCAATAAACAGATTATTCCCTCCCTGTATGACTGATGCATGTTCTGTTTCTTTACCCATCAGTTGAAGCGCTAAGAGTTGTGAGTGATTGATGGCGCAGTAAAAGGTGCCAGGAGGGACTCAAAAGGAAACAAACATGATGGTTAACCTATCTGAGAATTGTTCACACGGACAGAAAAGCTGGGCTGCTGCTGCCTTTAACAGACACGGGGCTCTGAACAAACTTCGTTTACGGAGCCACCGGTTACGTTCCTCCCACCTGCCCCCTTACCACCAAAAAAAGTATAATTAAAAATAATAATTTGTATTTAATGTTAATGTCTACCTCGGTGGTCTTGAGGTAAAGTAGTTGCCACAGGAACCAATGTTCGTAGGTTCAAACCCAGCCGAAGTCAACGAGTTTTTATTGAACGATAATAATATGTAGCACAACTTCCTTCGGAGCGGAAGTAAAGCCGTCGGTCCTGTATCGATTGTGGCATGTAGAAGAACTCTGGAAGGTATGTGAAAATACCTTTCCCAACAAAATTGGTAGGGCCCTTTCACGCTTGCTCATAGAGATTCTCGTGTGCTGATATAATCAATCGGTTTAGAAAGTGCACGTTAAAAACCTCAACTAAATAAATGTTATTAAGGTAGTGTGCACCTATAAACATGTTTTTGGGACTCGACTGTAATTAGAATTTTAGACAGTTCGAGGTGGGCCTACAGGCACCATATCTCGAGTGGTGTTCCCTGAAGTCAAATGGGGGAATAGCTCTGAATGTGTCCAGGGCCTCTAATTTTGAAACGTGCGAGTAGCGAGTCGCTAGCGTATTTCTCTCATCTCGCACACAATCTCGCAAATCCCTAATTTTGAAACTTCTGCGCTGCGAAAACTGACGTCACACGATCGAATAGCGAGCGGATTCTACTCGCCAGCCTCACACCGTGCGAGACAGGCCTTGTCTATCGAATAGGCAGTAAAATAACAAAATGGATGCCATCCCCCTCTTCGGTTGCAGCTTTCTGAGAGTGATTTTGTTGAAATAAACCTACCATGGTACAATATAGGTTTACAGAAAAAAATAATATGATTGCTTTGTACACTTTATACAATCCTTCAATAGAAATATTTGTTTGGGTGAAAACATAATTATATATTATAATTTTTTTAAGTTTCCTTACTCGTCAATTTGGTCAAGTCGGTATAGTGACCGTCTCATGATCCAAGGTTCGCGTGTTCAAATCCTCGCAAGTCCATTTTTTTTAAATTTATCATACTTTAAACTTTAATTTTAAATTATCGTATTAGTAAGCATTTAATATGTTTTAAATATATTTTATAGAAGTACACAAAGTATTTGAACCTAAGTAGACTAACATAATAGTCCTTAAAAATAATGTGAAAAGGTATTAAATTAACAACGCTAGGCCTACATTAATTTTGAAATTTTGTATGTAGGTGATTATTTAAAAATTAAATTAATGGGGTTTATGACATAAATTGTACACATTTTAAAATAAGGCTACGTAAGCTAATTATTATACGCATAGTAAAAAATTTTAGGGTATTTTTGTGTTTTAAAAATAGTTGCGAAAATAAAATAATATATTACTGAATTCTAATTACAAAAACTTTATTTAAATTCAGACAAAAAATTAAAATATTATAACCGGGACGGGATTGAACTCGTGAAAACCAGAGTTTGGGTCAAGCACGCTACCAAGTGTACTAAAGTGGATAGTTCTTAAGAATATGGTTTTACTTCTAGTGATATAACTTTGAGAACATTTTGAGTCAACAAGCTTAAACGTATACAACTGGAAGATGGTTTCCCAATGAAACGAAACAAATCGTTGTATATGATGCACTCAATACAATAATAGTGTTTACTTTCAGTTACGTATCTTGTACCATAGCGGGTTGTAGCATCTCATCGCCTCAATCCTTTGGCACGTCATGGTTTTACAGTGTTGTCGGATTGAAAACTCAGTCGCAAGCGAAACAACACTACACCGACTCGCACGACAGTAGAAACCTTTCAAAATTAGCTCTGTTTCAATACAGCCTGCGATTTGCGAGTTCATAGGTTGCGAGTTAGCTCGCAAGCGAGTATTTTCGCAAGTTTCAAAATTAGGGGTCCAGGAATGGGCCCGTCTAACTCGAACTGTCGAGACTCAACTGAAGCTGTGGCTTATACTCTTGGCTCTGGAGTCTTGGGAGTGTTATCTAAGATATTGTTTGATGTTTTTGTTAGTATGTTTTCATCAAGGTTACCCGCATCGTACACCAAGGTTACAACCTCGTCTGTTTTGTTTAGCCGGTGACAAGGAGGTCGGAGTTCGAATTCCGGCTGGGTGTTCTGAAGGTGATATTTTATCCAAAATAGTTCCTCAACCTATCTCCACGCAAATACAGGTATATTTTCCTCAAGATTAGACCTTCATTGCTCCTAAACCATTAGTGTAAATATGCAGTAGTTTAAGAATACAATTTTTAAATTCAATACATTTTGTCACAAATCTTTCTGTGATCACCATCTTGGTTTAGCCAATGGGAACAGGCAGAGGAGGGTGAACTTTCAAGGTACATTAATACTTACATTACTCAATATCTGCTTGGGGAGTGGATGAAGAATATAATTGAAGGGGTAAAAGACATGCACGATTCAGATGGTCAGAATACAAACCGCAGCCTATCAACAAAAGTCTGGTATGTCAACTGCTGGCCTATTCCTGTCACTTATGTTTTCTGAGAACATCTGGAGTAAGTCACATTGTGCCAAACAAAGCCACATTTGTCAATGCCTGCCTTGACTAAATGGAAAACTTCTTTCTGGAAACATGTACGAAATTCCATGCATATGCCCATGTATTTTATTTTAAAAATTATTATTATTATTACATCCAATACAAATATTATTAAATTATCAGTTTAAAGTCTAGGTATAAGAAGGGTAGCTATGAGGAAATAAACTTGAATTGGTTTGAGAGAGTACAGTAGATGGGAAAATCACAATAATAAAATTCCCCTGTAGGAAGCCACCCCCAGTGCATTGGATTGAGATTCAAACCTCCAGTTCCCTGTTGCCGACAATCCAGTTTAGTGCAAGCTTTACACTTCAGATTTTGTGATCTTCAATGCGTGTGTATTATTTAAACCTACTTATTGCAAAAGCCGAATTCTTCAATTTTACAAGTGTAGATCAAAGCACTGGTTACCCTACTCATAATAAGCACCTATAAAAACTAAATTGGTCAAAACAAAATTAGTTTTTTATATTTGGTAGGTAGCCTGAAAAAACAAGTACAAATAATTATTTTTTAAATGTATTGTGAATTTGTGACATCTTTAGTAAGGAGCATTATATTGTAGACTATGTTGTCCCAGTAGATCTAGCTATTTTGTAGTAGGGCCTACATATACAAAATAATGGAAAAAAATATTCCATTTGGTAACTAATTTTAATATAGGTTGAATATTGCACTTGGATGCAAAAGTTGAACATCAATATCCAAGTATTTGTACTTCTGTCCACAATTCTTGCAATGTTACAAAGTTAGAGTCTGCATATTATTTTGATATTTATAAGCTTTCGTATGGGTAAGTTAGTATAACACAATTAAATGAATAACGATGACGCTTTTGTAGAAGATTCCAAACAATTATTTATAAAAATTAATTCAAAAGTGGAAGACATGGCCTTGAGTTTTATACAAGATCAGTATACCCTGCATTCATTAAAACTAAACTTAGGTCTAGACCAATAGCTATTTAGGATTAAGGCATGAATACATTACATAATACAGTACTAACTGAAAGTATAATTCAACTAACTTATGGCTTAAATAAAATTAATTCACGAAATTGAAAACTACAACCTTACTGATGCATTAAAAATACAACAACAGTAAAATGGACTGCCGATAATGGGAATATTGGGGATGAATTCCAGTAGAGGTTTTTTTTCTTAATTGGTTAACCTCTCCTTACCTACATGCAAATGCATGTACACTTCCTAGAGATTCAACTTAACTCATCCATAGCATATTATAATAAATAATATAGGCCTATATACATTCAACTCAAACAAGTGGCCTACTTAGTAAGATGCGGGGACTTTTTTCCCCTTGAAAGCCATGTATTAGTAATGTAAACTCTTTATATGTAACAAACTATTTCACAATGTCAGTAGGGAATATGGTTTACTTGGCCTATATCATTGCAATAGAAAGCAAACAACACTAAATTTTAATGCAAACTATTAGCATATAGTTTATAGTTGCAAAACTATGGGTTAGAAAATAAACTCCATGGTGTGAGACCACAAGCGAGTTATATCGATTGAGCGGTCACCACTGTTAGCGAATGTTTTTTTAGCACCACATCTTACTACCTGTTTGGGTTATATGCTTATATATAATTCATTTCTAGTTAAGTAGTATTCTTTAACATAATCCTAACTAGCTTGCCTACCTTTAATCTTGACACAGGCTTTGTAGGTGGCAGTATTAAAGTTGGTCTGGGTTACAGGTATGTCAAAACTTTTTTTTTTAAATTTAATTCAGCAGACTATTTTTTTATTTTTCAAACAATATTGTGAGTCTATATCGAGTCATGTGTGAGAGTTATTATCTAAGCCATTTATTTGGTTAAGTTTTTATTGAGTTTAAGTTAACTTTTCATTTTAAATAACAATAGGCCTATTAATTTTAAAAGTAATATGTAGGAAGTTTTTTTTTACTATATGGCGATAGAGGCCTGAGTCGCAATTCATATAGTACAATGGTTTACCAACGCAATTTTTTTTTAATAATCCCATTAAATACAACATGCCTACTTATTAATAAAATGAAGAAACAGGTTAATCCATAGTGGAATATAACAGTATATATTTTAATATAAGCCTAGTCCCTTTGTAAATTTATTTTATTTTCCCTCCAACACACTAAGTTCTGAGCTCGATACACGCGGAAGAAGCGGCAAGGTCAAATTAATTTGGCATTGACACTAACCTTAGTCTACGAAAAACACAGTGAATGTGAATAAAGGTTTGAGATTAAAAATGTGAGCAAACAAGACATTGATCAAACTAGTAAAATTTTCGTTTAAAAAAATATAACTAACTTAAATTTATATTCTATAACATAAATCATATTTCAAGAATGTATTTTTAGATGTGTGTAATATGAGCCAAGTTTATTCTTACCTTTCGGGCCTTAAAAGCGTGCACTGTGTTGACATTGCCAAATTTGTTTTTTACGTAAAACACTAATCCGCCACTAGCAATGCATAAACAGGTTGCTGATATAATACGGAAGGATTTGGGATGTTTAAATGTCACGAAAGATCTTCTTGTACACGTAAATTTGACAGGAGATTGCAATATTTTTGTAAACACTCTCCCGAAGGTCGCCATGATGCTTCTTCGACTCGAATATTCAGAGCTGCCAACAAACCAAATATACTGACGACTACGGATTCAAAGTTCCCTTTATCCATTGATAGATAGATAGATTTTGGTTGGTAAATGGCAGTTTAGATGTTTAACTAGAGGTTGGATGTGTATAGTACAAATTAAAAAAACCCATACACAAAATATAAATTTACTTCCTCATAGTTATAGTAATAATATGTATATTGTAATTGTAATAAATAAATACAATGTTATGTGTAATTATAATTGTATTTTATTAAACTATCTTGTATTTAGAGTACACTATTTGTAATAGTGTTTTAATATTTAAAGAAAAATATTTTACACAATTGAGTTTTCTGTGTATTTATAATATATACCTATTATGTCTGTACATGGATGTATATTGTAAGCATATAATACATTGCATTAATTTTGATTAAATTGTGTAATACTAAAGCAAAACTATATTTAAAGCCATATTCTATTCTACTATTCACCAATACATAGCTTAAAAAAACACATCTTTAATATTAAAGCACTCCTTTTAATTGTTTATATTAAATAATTTTTCATTTGGCATCAATACTAAGTAATCAAATAGCTAAACAAATCAAGAATTTTACTCACATAATATAGCAATCCTAAACCTATGATTTAATTCGAGTTTCGTTCCTTTCCAATTTAAACTAAATGTCAAGTGTTCGAGTAATCATATATATGTTTCAATTTCCGCCGAAAGTGTAACAAGACAGCATTGCGGTTTCATATTGATGACGGACTCTTCTATACTCAATTTGTGGTACATATTTGTGAATATGATAATAATACGAAAAAAATAAGAGACAAGTTAACAAAAATACATTTAGTTAGAGCCATAGTTTTAAATATGTACCCTTCGTTTACCGTGGATGTTAGAAGTCTTACCATGACTGATACACTATGAACTTATCCTAAAAGCTACACCACAGTGGAATCAATCAAGCCAGGCCCTCTTAGTGTGGCATGGAAGTGAATACAAGTAATGGTCTGAATTTGTACAGTTTTTTTAAATCTTCCTGTACAAAAATAAATGTAATAGCCCTTCATTAAATAAGATTAGTTTAATTTAATACACATGTTAATCTCAACAGTTCTTGAGTATTTATTATGTCATCGCCGAATTTGAACGTAGCCTTTTCTTAACGTAAAAAAAATCTGTTCAAATGCCAATATGACCATGGCAAATATTCAAGAGCTGTTGTGATTACTATATGTCAGTGACGTGATGTGGGGTGTTACCAGTGTAAGCAGAGTTAGTTAAAACTGTACCTGTAAATAGTTATTATAATTCAGTATAACCCTCATCAGCCTGGTATCAAAGGGAGTACATTTCCCATGTGAGGTATGTAAAACATAGATGAATAATTATGAGCATACAACTCAAATGTCTATTAAGACATGGCACTGAAAAAAAAATCATTATTATGCGTGGTTGGTCAAATAGAGAAAAACATATCACAGATAGACTACAGTTTTAATAATCTCTGCTTACTCGAGCAGCTCTCTCTCTGTCACGCCGCTGCTTTGAGTAGATAATTAAATTAAACGTATCTACTGAAGCCATATTTAATTCGTTTTGGCCGAAAATATTGTTTTGTTACAAATACGCTACTTTTAAAAAGCGGACCCTAAGGTGGGATGGAAGAGGACGCGAGAAAAAGCCAGTGTTTCGTAGTTTTTATGGACAATTTTGTTTAGCTAAAATAAGTAAACTACTGCTTCAGTAAAAACATAGAATTGAATTATCTTCACATAGTGACCTCAACGGTCCTTGAATATCTGTCAAGGGTGTTCCGGAATTTAATAACAACTTTTTATTTTCATTAAAAAAGTTACTCATTTGATGCTGCTATGCTCATGATGGATATTGAGGAACTATTGATAGCAACGTTTGAAGAAGCTTAAACTCTATAGTAGTACTGGAGTATTATATTATTTATTTTAAGCAAAAAAGTTTTGTCATAAAAACTACAAAAACACCGGATGCTTAATTATTCTATGATGCGTTATTTCAAAATATGATTCAGAACAAAATTATTATTATTATTATTATTATTAGCACCACGTCTAACTACTCGTTCGGGTTGTACGCACTTAACGCTAATGTGTAATGGTAGGGTGATTGTGAGATGTAATGGAGGACCTACAGTTTAACGTGGAATACGAACCACGGTGGAGGCCTGACATTCCCCACATTCACAAGATGTCTTGTCAGAGGTGAAGGAAGGGTTTGGTAATCAGATACATCTGTACCGGGATTCACGCCAAAATAAAGTCGAAAGTTTCCAACAGGGCTCTTTTATCTTAACAACCCAACAGTTCGAGTTTTATTAGTGGGTAAAATGTGTGAAAATATAAAATTAGCTCTTCTTAACGACTTTTTATCGACAAATTTGAAGAGCTATGAAACTAGGCTTGATGAAAGAGTTGTCTAGATTTAGCCTTCCTTTTACAAATACAGTAATTTTTTTTTTATAGATTCACAATATACAATTTTAAGATATTTGAGAATTAACAACGAGCTTTCCTCTTTATATTGAGATAAGAAGTTTAGTAGATTTATTTCCCCTCTTTCTTAGTGACAAGATAAAGAGTGGTTGTAACTGAAGGGCGAAAGCGAAGCATAATCTTAGACAGAATAGAGAAGTAGTTCCAGTAAATGACACATACTTTGTATTTTAATATGTGTAAACTGAAAGCGGTTGATACTTTACCGCTGGCCGAGCGGGTTGCCTTAACTTGCGTTCCCTTCCGCCCCACCTTAAGCACTCCTCATTATTACGCTTACGATCTCGCCACGTTAAGTCTAAGTGTGGTCAAGGAGGCATCTTTGACTGTGGTAGAAGCTGAAC